>CABFVX010001496.1:10350-114742 GCA_902151425.1 Timema shepardi | reverse complement strand
GGGGGGGGGGGGGGGTTGTCAAGCTTATATAATTATTATACTACAGTGGTTCACGGGCAACGCCGTGCGGGACTGCTAGTAACCTATAAAATTATCTTTTAAATGACCTATCAAATTACCTAAAAATTCTAAAAGATTACTTCAAACTTACAAAAAAAAAAGCTATCAAAAACTTGTCCTAAACACACATGACTAAATCAAACATGCACCTTACAAAGGGAAACTAAAAAATAAGTATTCATTGAAAAGTATTTAACAATTAAACTCTGCTTTCAGCTAAATATAAGATTGATTTACAAATATCTCCTTAAGAAAATAACCCAACTATTTCCTTAATGCAACCCTTTCCAGTTTAATTTCAGTCCCACCAGGAATGTGTATTTTCCAACCATACCTATAACTAACTATAAGTTCATTGTTTACAACCTACTTTATCTTTTCATTCCAGGTGTGTGATTACAATTTTATAATTGAGGATTGATGTATTTAGAAAATATTGGTGGTATTAAAAATGTACTTATTCAAAATAAATGCCTAAAACACATTCCAAAAATGCCTAAAAATGAGCCAAAAAGATAAAAAAAATTAAACCCAAAAATCTAAAATGATAAAAAATGAGCTATTTAAATTGTTTCCACAACCAGGGAATTATGAACTAAATGTATGTACACATGAACATGTGTGTGATGTATTTGACCTCACGGTCATGTCTGGCGGGGGTGCGAAATTACCCCTTTGAGCACTCGCTGTACACAGAACTATGTTTTTAAAGTAAAATATAAAAGTAACAATATTTTTAGAAAGGTGATGCTCTAGTTTCCAAAAAGAAAAACCACCGATAATTCCAGACTCAGTGATGTAAGTACTGGCATCTATCAAAATATTGACTGTATTGTTAACTGACTTGTCATAAATTGTGTCCTTTGTACGTGAAATAGTTTTTTCTGTAGGCCTAATGAATGCTTAAAAGTGAGATTTATATCTTACTATATGAAGTACCCGGCGTTGCCCAGGAGAAACTTTTTTGGTTTAGTGGTTGTACAGTAGGTCTACGCATGAAAATTGTTTATGATATATCAAAAACTAACGTTTCATCAAAATTCGGGTCTTGAGTGTACTCAGAGAAATAAACTTTGGACCCTAAAATAATTTGAGCTCTAGCATCCATGTAAATGACAATTGGCAACCAGATTATATGTTAGTCCAATGTTTAAGACCACTTGGTCATTGTTGTGTAATAAAGTGGATTCCTAAAAGCGCAATAAGCATATTAACTAAATTTTAACATTTAATTCAAGGTAAATTAATTTAAAGTTATTTTTAAATTTAAAAACGTATATTATTACTGTACATTATAATATTATCTATACAGTGACAACGAGATACATCAGCACACGTCTTAGATAAATAACATTTTAAGGAGAGAAAATATTTTCTTAGTAAATTTTATTCTTGTCTTGTTAATCGACTCATCCTACAAACAAGTTTAAATATAAAGTCAATTGTGCTCCATTTGTGCAACATTAGACTTCCCGCTTCACTCCAATGGACGAACACACTATCTTCCACTCAGTACACGGTACCAAGCAATCCGGCCCGCCCTGCAACAGTGGACAACAGACTTAAAATCGTTGTAACAAGTGTAATTTGATGGCACAAAATCTGAATTTCGGGCACATATGAGCACAAACGAATGGCTTAAATTTTGATTTCGAAGATATGACGGGCCAACTTGGACATCAAGCTGGCCCGCCACATTAAGATCGTTGCCACAGGCATAATTTATTAGCACAAAAGCTGAACTTTGGGCACATATCAGCACAAATGGAGCACAAAGAACTGGTGTAATCAAAATCAAGATAGGATATTTTAAAAAATGTGACTGGCCAGCTTGAAATCAAGTTGGCCTACCACATTAAAATTGTCACAATTTTAGCAATTTAATAGCACAAACACTGAGCTTCAGGAACTTATTTGGAGAAAGTGGTGGGCAACTTGATTTACGTCAAAGTCAACCATTTATGAGGGATCAGCATGTTTGTTGGTGAGCCGGACAGGAAGTAGAGTATAAGGGGTGTTAAACAATTACCTTTGACAGGTGTCAAAAATAGAGAGAACATTTGAGAAAAGTAACTTTAAGGAGGTTTCAAACCTAGATAATATTTTCAGTTTCATACTTAGAGCAGATTGAAGAGGTGCCTAACATGAGTTTCAAATGAAATTAGCTAATAAAAATAATTTCCATCAAAAATGTAATAAAATTAACCATTTTATTAATTGTATCCTTTGATAATAATTAATTTTTTTTATTTGATTAAAAGACTATTCACGCATACTTATATTTATTTTATTATGTTCGGTTTTGTTTTTACTTTTAGCACCACGTCTTATTACTCGTTCCAGTTATACGCCTATTTACTAATTACTCTAGTGTGTTAGGAATGAGGAAGATTGAATTTAGAGGTGTGCCTGCATTTGTGTGGATAGAGTGGTCGGTGACCTGGCGGTCCAGGGTATGGTGTCAGACTTCTATGCTGGCGGCCGGGGTTCGATCCTCGGTCCCAGCAAAGATTTATTTGATTACCAAACCCTTCCTTCACCTCTGACAAGACATCTTGTGAATGTGAGGAATGCCAGACCTCCACCGTGGTTCGGATTCCACGTTAAACTGTAGGTCCTTCATTTCATCTCACAATCACCCTACCATTACACATTAGTGTAAGTGCGTATAACCCGAACGGGTAGTAAGACGCGGTGCTAATAATAATAATGATAGAGTGGTAAACAATTTAGGAATAACCGCCCTTAGTACACCTGGCCAAGATCAAACTAAATATCCCTGTCATTGGCAGTCTAGTTTATGCCTTAGACCATGCAGCCACTGAAGTTGATTTTAATATTATAACATTAACAAGTCTTATCATATTAGTTTATAAAACTATACATTTTAAATCCAAGATTATTTTAAAGAGTAATTTTAAAATTTCACATCCAAAATCCTGATATTTTGAGTCATTTCCCATCCCGAAATAAAAAAAAGTCATTCCTGTCCATCCCTAGTGTCAACCAAACATATATTAATCCAAAATTGCTTTATATTTGGTAAGAATAATAATATTAAGAGTACTAATAATATTAAACTTTTCTTTAATAAAGTACAATATTTTCCAAATGCATAAGAATCTATTTAAGGCTATCTATATGTTCTATTAACAGTGATTTTGAGTGACATAATACGATAACTTGTTTGTGTTTAGTTTTGGACAAAGTGCCATCTTTCTGATCGGAGGATTAACAGTAGAAGAAAAACCTACAGCTCTGTTAGTTGAGAATGGAGACATTGTTATAATGTCAGGTCAGAGTAGACTGTGTTACCATGGTGTTCCAAGAATTATTCCGGCCTATCACACTCCTTGGACTGAAGATCTTCCAAAGTGTCACTGTGCTCAAGTTGGTGGTTTGTGCAACAAACAACAAAATGCAGACATTGAATGTCACAAATGTGAGGAAACAATAAATAGGGTTGATCTTGATGATTTTGTTAGTAATAAATTTGATGTGAAACTTGTTCAAAATTGTTTGGACTTATCATTTTGGGAGCCTTATGAAGAGTACTTAAACGAGTCAAGGATTAATCTGAATGTGAGACAAGTGCTGCATAGGGGACAGAACTGTTTATAGCAGCCTTCCTTGGTATTATTATGTCTGCTCTTTGATTTGTTTGAAGGTCTTTACCTAGCCTCATTTCTGTGACTGAGAGTTTAAGGAAATCTACAAGTGTCAAGAAGTTGTGGCTACATCTTAAAGGGTGCTATAAATTTAGATTTTGTATTAGGTTTGTAGGTCCTTGGAAATAGTAGTACATCAGAACCCCAGTATTCCAAACTAATTGGGACCAAGGCTTGTTATGATTAGTGAAAATCCAGATCAGATGGGAGAATGCGATAGTCTGCAGGATACAATATTTTCACAAATGTTAAACTACATCTAAACAAGTTTTATAAAACTTACACTCATTTGACCGATATTTGACACATAACATGTACTTTAGTTTTACATTTATAGAACATCTTTCAGCAGTAGACCTACTATAATTATTAGTAGTTACAGGAAAACACATTGTGTTGACTAAAACATGTACATTTTCAGTATTTATCACTTTTTCTTACAATTCTCTTTTAACTTCAAGTTTGTTAACCAAACAATTATATTTCATTTGACTTAAAGTTGTTGTTGTTTTTTCCACCCATTTTACAAATTTTTCGTTCAGATTATTCAAAATTTGGGACTATCAGGATTTTACTCTATTCACGTTGTGGACTTATACAAAACTATGCACAGTTTAAGTGCACATCAAATACCATGATGTACTAAAAGTGAACCCATTTATATTTTAAAATTGTAAAATACTTTGATGTCCTTGTTGATTGAGGAAAATATATGTAAGATGAACTAAACAGCGGTTCCCAATGTGGGGTATGCGTACACCAAAGGGTACACTCTAAAACTTCTTGGGGCGTGCAAAAATATTTGAGCAATGGTGGAAAACGCTACATATGCCAGCACGGTAAGACAAAAGCACACAAAAGTTGTGAATTTTTTTTCTTTTAGCACCGCGTCTTACTACCTGTTTTGGGTTATACGCGTATGTACTAATTAATCTAATGGTTTTAGGGACTAGGAAGGTTATATTAATTGGAAGTGTACCTACATTTGTATGAAAAGAGTGAAAAAACCCACCCTTAGGACACCTGATTGAGATTCAAACCTCGATCTCCCCATCATCGCCAGTCTAGTCTAATGCAAAAGTAGTGCGTTAAGCCACACAGTCACCAAAATGGGTAGTTGTGAAATTAACTGAGCGCTATGACGAGGGCTGGTGCGGATTTTCTTCTTTATTTGACCTTGAGAAAATATATTCACTGTATATTCACCTTATTATTTCATTGTAGTTTAATCCCATTACTAACCCATTTATTATCAGTTGCAACAAATAAATCTGAAATAACTGCTGGTATTAAGGACACAGTTTATTGAAATGAGCTGCCAGGGGGTACAAAAGCAAAAAATGGTTGAGGACCGCTGGACTAAAGGATAAGATTTAAAGAAAGAATGGATGGATTGAATGAGCTGGGCCACGGGCGAATTATTTAGGTTTGGCAAAACTGAAAGTTGAGGTAGGCTGGGGGCTACTTGTGTCAACCTCTTAACCACATGAACCACTATTAATAATCAAGTTACTGTATTCAATTTTTTTTGCCGGTTGTATCAATCAACCCTTTTTAAGTGTCCAACATAATTGAACAATTTTCCCCTTCTGTAGGTAATATTTAAGTTTTTTTTAACTTTAAATATTACATATATCAATATAGACCATAGTCTATATATTTTTCATTGTGGCTCTTAGTGATTTTCGAAGTACCTGCAATATTAGAAAATATAACTCAAAAAACAACCACTTTACTGTATTTTTTCCAGAAAAAAAGTACAATTGCCACTGTTTTGTTTTGAGAAATTATGATGGATCATTTTCTTTTTTAAAAGTTTTTTCATTTCAAGGAAAATAGAAAATTTGACAAAACAATGGGCCAAACCCAATATTATTTAAAATTAGGGCTATCCAAGATTAGTAAATGGTTAAAAAGGATCAAAAGAAGAAGGAATAAGCTCCAATGTTAGTTATTATTTTAATAATGGACCTACATTATTTTTGTTCTTTTAAAATAATGGAAGAACTAACTTAATATATTTTCTTTAAATTTCTGAAAAATACACTCAAAGTACAGCAAAATAAGACCCAGTTAAGGAGGGTATACTACCAAAATGAGTGGGTATAGAAGAAAAGGAGGCCAGGACCTACATATGTTATATTTTAATAAAATAAAGGTTGTAATGGCTGGAGATGGTTGATAAGAGAAAGAGACTTGTTTTAGTCTTTGTTTGGTTTTGTGATTGATATTAGTGTTTGAAGTAAAATATATTTTAAGAGCTATTATAAAACTTTTGCCAAATGATTATATTAAAGGTTTTATGTTTATTCGTTCTATTTGATTGTCCTTTTTTGTTGCCATGAATTTTTCCTTTTCTGAATATCCCTTGATCTCATGAGGAACTTGCTAATAGTAACTATATTTTTGTGGACACTGCATGCACTACATTCCTAGTCTTGTGGGATGTGCGGCTCCTTTGTAAGTTGTGCTTAGATATTATTGCATGTGTTTAATGTTTAGTATTGAGAGAACCTTAACATGAGCGGTTGTATATTGTATGGGCCTTGACCCAAGTTCTTATAACTGCATGACTTAGTGCTGCTGAACCCTGTTCACTAGTGTTACTGTTAACAGTGTAGCGCAGTGCAGTGCAGTGGAATCTGAAGTAATGATAGAGCATCCATGTGCGGTTATTAGGCTGAGGACAGATTTTAAGTGCGGCTGTCAGTGGTAAGTTGCCTCATATTCCTGTTTACTCGTTAATCCATACAGTCTATGCTATTTAGGCAGCGGTGCGGGCAGTAATCACAGTTGATGGTCACTGGAGTTTACTCATCCAGACAATCTGTGTATTGTTGGCGTATATTTTTGGTCCTCCATGCCAAGGATATTGTTCCAGGAGTCCTTAGTGTTTGTTTTGTTTTCATCTATCTGGTTTCAGATGGGAAGTTCTTTTGGATAAGTTTAATATTTATTTTAAAAACATTTGATTCACACATTTTATTTGTGTTTTCTTTCATTGTCAAATCATCAGACATTTTCTTGGCGCGATTGCCATTATAACGAACTGTTTAGGTATAATCTTTGTAGTTCAATTATATTGGTTACTATCGTCATATGGTATTTTGTTTGTTTTTATTTGGTTGAGATGATATCTTTGCAGCAGAAAGCGAGAATCAAATAATTTCTGCGTGTATGGAGAGACTTTCCCAACTTACAGTTAAAGCACAGAGAGATGATACAAAATAATAATTACTTAAGGCTCACTCTAATTATTTGGGTAAACTTAAAGATTTTTATCAGCCACATATTTTATTAGGTTTGTACCCTCCCTAAAGGAATAGAGAAGGTAACACATACATAAAAGAAGAAATACAGTGAAAACAGGGTTTTATTGAAAAGTTATTATAGCTTAGAACAATTAATACATATGTTTTGTTCGTTAGGTTTCTGCATTTGTCTCCATCTAGTAATATGGGATGAAGTGTATAACAAGTTATTAATATGTACATAACTGAACAAAAACATAATGTATGGTTCGATGGGTTGCGTGAGCTCAGCGCAATGGGACGACCACTATAGTTTAGGTCTAATATCTAAGAGAGGCCAGCTTCAATGTAACCAATATTACACGAGTAATCCAAATCAACTACTTGTCAGCGTCAAGTTACAAGACAGCTGGTGACAATCCCGTAAAATATAAGAAATGCCCAAACAAATAGCCAGCTCCCACAGTGGTCGAGATATAAAGTCAGTACCCGAATACATTTTGAATTCTAGCTCATTGAGCCTAAGCTTAAACACACCCATAAATAATTCTAGTACAGTGGCAATTAAGGCCTGTCTTATCAAGTCCTATAATTATGGCGACTGATACTAAGAGAACGTCAAATTCACTACAAGAAGGTGCCTACACTGTCCCTCTAAAATAGGGAATTAGGGTATTCATACTACAGCCTTGGATATAGGTATCCACCCTCGCTATCAAAACTTTAACATATGGGTAGACCTCAGTATTTTAGAATAACTAATACCCCACATAAGGAGGCCGGCTGCAGGGCAGCAAAAATAAAGAAACCTTTTGGTTCACTACCCACGCTACACATAGTAATATAGAATAGACAAATAAACTAGAATACAGGACAACATAAAGAAGTCTATCAGACCCAACTAGGTCATCAAATACTAACTGCCATTCCTGGCAAGTGAGTGGAGATGCTCCCTTCGCAATTAAACTCAGACTAATGTTACATAATCAATCTAACTCTAATTAACTACTCTGTCTTATTAATAATTGTTAATAAGAAATTGGTACTACCAAACATTTTCATAGTAGGGGCTGATAAAAAGTAACACATTAGCACACTCATTATAATGTGATTAACGCTCAAGGAACTATCTTTCCCCAGTTAACTCATGAGGCACCTACATGAAGTCAGCAAAACTAGCTTATGACAAATTGACTTGTGCTATGCTGAGGGCTAGCACAAAACAAACCATGAGATTTACTACTTGCTAATAAGCAGGACCATACTTAACTTGCTGAAGGCAAAACACACTCAACCTCATTATAAAAAATACACGCAGGGCGAGTATTAATACAGACCAAACGTTGACACTCATATTACAGGCTGGTTACAAAAGAGTCAGCATTCAGGTCGACTCAGTGAGCTCTACAGCGTTGCAGTCCCAACGAGAGTAAAAAGTGTGCTCCTGGAGCACTTGTAGTAAAAAGGATGAAAGTGATGTTCTGGAAGTGCCGTGGTGCTATGCTAGGATAGTCTAAACAGTGATACGTTCTGCCTTCATGCCGACTTAGCCCCACTTGAACGTAAAGCTCAAGTTAGCTAGTAGAGAAGTAACAGTTAGCCGACTGTCTAGTCGCACATTCAAAACAGTTGTATATCTAATATTCTCCTCGCACCACCTACAAAAATAATTATTCCCCACCGAGTCGAAACAGGGAGGTGGAAGACAGGTTTCAGCCAATCAGATCATAAGAACACAGCGCCGACCTGCCCGCACCCAGCGAGCAAAGGCGCATGTGCGACAAGCAGAGAAAGATAGGCAATTGGAAACGTATGTGGTCCCACTCTACATTTTCTTGAGACGGTAAATGATAGAATGCTAATTAGATGATGCTACTTAGCAAGGATCCAAATACACACTCACGTTTACATGTAGTTAAAGCGGAGTCAAAACTCCGCTCCAGTTCATGATAGGAAGCTGATATCTCGAACAATATGCCTATCAGCTCGGCACAGGTTTAACAGCTGTTCAGATTGAATCTCAAATAGTACGGCACATGAAGTGCTGGTCTAATAATTTTATGTTAAATACTGTACAAGGTGAAAGCGGTATATGACCATATTGTTCACCCTGTTTCTTGGCCCAGTATTGAACCAGTACAAAAATCATTATCTATGAAGTTGCCTAAGCTGCAGCTCCCTACTTTTAGTGGCAGTATTATGAAATAGATTACATCATTTGCGAGAGTGATGCCTCAAACCATGCGACCACCAAAGCAGGTAACACCAGTGTGGCTAGAGTGATATGTTGGATCGTTCCCTATACCAGCTTGCAGTCAGTTTTTCTCGAGTTTGCAATGCTGCTCTGATGTCAGCTTGCAGCCAGCCAGACTTACTTGAGTTGATTTAGTACAGTAGCTATACATTACACATAGTTGTGTGATGTTGCACTTGTTCACTTCTGATATATGTCTAGTAATCTATGAAATGCACTGTGAATAGCAAATGTTTGTGTGTTTTTGTGATGTTACTGATTATTTACGTGTAAGCCTCAAGTTTTATGAAAAGTATCATTACTAGAAAAATGCGGGGAGAACATTGTAGTATACCGTTGTGGTGTGCAGTAATAGCCACAATATAACTAAGGTGTCTGCTGCTATATACCACAACTTCCCTAAAGATCCTGATGTCAAACAAAGATGGATTTACTTGCGTAAATGGAATGTAAAATCAAATCATGATTGGTCTTCTATTGGCTCAGAGCATTTTTTACCTGATGATTATGAATTAGACCTTGAGGCCGAACTGCTAAACTTGCCTAAGTAAAACAAATTAAAATAATCTGATTTTCCCTTCCTTAAACTAAGCATTTCTTCTCCTTGTCGTGTCTCTGAAAATATTATTTAAGGGGAAAATGCTGCCCGTAAAAATTGATTGAGGGGAAAAAAGTACCGGTATCCAATATACTATCTTCTACAGATATACAGATAAAGGAAACCCAAGCGCAGGGTGTAGTTAATTGTGCCCCTCAAAACCTAAAGACAAGTTCTTCTGTGTAGTTTTCAATTAATCATTTCCAATGATTCATTTTTCATAAAATTGAAAATGAAAGGAATTTGTTCACATGCGTCATTGATCATGATGAGACTTATAAGTCTGATCATTACTGTTTCAGCTATAGAAATGGTACCATCTAAAATAAATGCGAGCTGTGGTTGGTGGAATATATATGCACTTATCATACAAGTTAGAAAACAAATAAAATAAAAAGAAGCATAGATAAGTGAATCAACAGACAAATTTTATTAAAGTCTGTCTGGCATGTTGATTTATATTAATATTTACTTTATTAATATTAACATTAATTAATTGATATTTACCTTCATGACTATTGAATCAACTCTAATATATTATTCAAAACTGTTTAATGATTAATTATAAGCTTTCAAATAAAATAATTTTTTAGTTATTAATTAATGACAACATAGAAGCCCAAAACTACTTTCTACTAAGCAAGTGTGGATTATATTACCACGATAAAATATAATTTGTTTTGAGGCAATGAAATAAATAATAATGTATGTACTAAAAATATTTATAACTTATTGCTTTATCTAGTATAAGAGTGACACAGTAGGAAATATAGCTTATAATGGTGGCAGACCTACTTCACCATTGGCTCTTGGTGCACAGATTTTAATAATTACAGTACCTTTGACTTAATAATAATATTTCTGTAAAACCAATTATCATATCAAAAAATAGTGAAATAAAAAGATTAAATTAAGACCATTATTTCAAACTTTACCACTTGGAAAAGCTTCCTGATCAAAATATTAAAAGAATTCCTTGCATAGTACAGTTGCTTTGGATTGTCTTTTATTTTATGAATAATATTATTGCATTCCTCAAAAAAATGTACTTTGTTAGAGGGTGCTGGATCAGTACATTTATTTTAGTTATTGCAAAGCCATGTGGGTCGGTGTAACTAAACGTATACACTACAATGTTTATACTGTTGTGTGCAGCAAAGGGGATCTGGTCATGTGACTCCACTAGCTCCCGCTAACTGGCTCAACTGGCCAACCTTATACTCTAGAAACCTTGCCACTATTTTTTTTATTTAGCACCGCGTCTTACTATCCGTTCAGGTTATACACTTGGTAATAATTAAGCTAATGGGTTAGGAATTGGGAAGGTTGAATTTAGAAGAAGTAAACCCGCATTTGTGTGGAGGGCGAGTGGAAGACCATTTAGTAAAAACCACCCCAAGTTCACCCGACCAAGATCTCCCCTCCTTGGCAGTCTAGCTTAACACAACTAGCGCATTAGCTGACTACACCACTGAGGCGAGTTTCCCACTAATAGCCTCTAGAAAAATTTAGTTGTAATGAGTTGCCAAATACTGCTGTCAAGTGGTTGTGACAGCGGAAGAGGGGATTGGGCAGTTATTGAGGAACAGGGGCTATGAGGGGTGGCTAATACTTGAGAAGATTACTATGAAGGCTCTTCAACCATAAAACTCCTTTTTCTTCTATCTGAGCAAAGAGAATATACATAATTTCTATAAATACGCTAAACTTAGTCAAATATTCAAATGAGTCATATATTCAGACCAAATATAAATCATTATTGTTATTGTAGGCCTATTGTGATCAAACTTGAGATTTTGATAAATGTTGATAGTTCATGATCCACTGAAACAGAAAGATGTATATTGCTGTTGGGCTAAAACTTGGTATCTAGGGTCTTCATGAGGTTCCTCCAAGGAGATTTTGTAACCCTATATAACCCTATAATTAAGGGTATTTTACTGAACAAACAGAGAAAAAATTGACATTCTCAAAATCTGTTTTAATGATATTGATTAAATTGTTTATCTAGGTACTGTTTAAAACTACAAACAAAATGTCATTTCTCATTTTACCATGAAAATGACTTTGATGGTACTTCTTTACATTAGCGAATATATCCAATTTTGGATCATATCTCCGCAACTATTTGCGATACAAAATAACTTACCATTGTAAAATTATAATACTATTAAAAATTAAAATCTTTTATTTGAAATATATTTTTATAAACTCAATAGCTAAAAGCAAATATACAGTAGCCCCATGGCTTCTTTGGTGCTGACAGCTTTAAAAAGTTACCAGACCAAATTACGTATCCCTATGCCGAACCAGATGATCTGCAAAAACATGTGTTTAGCAGCTGTCACTTCTGACAGTCAAAATTTAGTATGAAATCAGCTGTGAGTTGTCAGTCAGCACCAAAGACCATGGGGCTAATGTATATACATATTTATGGAAGTCTTTATAATGTGAAAGTGATTGTTATGCTCTTTCTGTAACAATGTATATTATTTAATTTATGCTCTTTGATGGGCTGTCTCTACAATAAAGGGTATTATTTTATTTCACAAATATTATTAGTATTTCATAAATGCCTTTATTTTAAAATAAAAGAGAAAGTCTTTACAGTCCACCGTACCATTTATATTACTTACATAGGTCACCAGGAATAACTATTGCATTTACAAGAGAACAATATATTACGAGTTAAACAATACAGCTTATAAGTACATTTGTATGAGGAATTAGTAATATGGGAGTTTTCCCCATTTGGATGGTTTTCTAAATATTGTTATTTTTGATTATGAATACATTGTTTCTGTGCACATTCAAATGATTTTAAAATTATTAAGTTTCAATCTAGTTTCTAAATGAAAGGAGAACACATTATGTCTTATTTAGTATACCACCATAAAATCTGTTGTGTTGTATGAACTCAAAGCAAATCAATGATAAATATAATATTTAATAAACTCTTGGCTAGAGCTAAAATAATAAGGAAATATAAGGTAAGACATCTGTATTTAAAACTCCAGTCTCCTCTTCTTTATAATAGTCACTACGCTACTGAAGCTAAGTATATTTTTATACTTCAATTTTGCCAAAAGGTAAGAAAAGGTGTTTTGCTTGTTTCCAAACCATGTTTCTCCTAATAGGCCTAATTTTAGAAAATTATTTTGACAGCCTAGTAGACCAAGCCCTAAGGGCACAAATGCCCAAAGGGTGCCTTGTTTATTTGGTGCTGGCCTCATACAATCAAAATCAAAACTGTGATTTTCACTATGGAGTATTGAATAGTAATTCTTTCTACTGAATGCATTTGGTGGAGAATTTTTTATTCAAATCTCAACATGTGGGAACCACCAACAGGTGGACCTTGAAATGTTATGCTCTGACATGTGTACCAAACTTACAATTTTGATTGTAATAATAAAGTATTTGACTTTATTTATTTGTATATACCTACATATATTGTTTAAAACAGTGAATGCACATTTTACTCAAAATGTGTGATTTTGTTTTATATAGTTATTCATTTTATTTAGCTTACTATAGAATATATTCCATGAGGATATTTTTGAATTTTAAATGTTCGTATTTCAATTTTAATTAATATTGTTTTTATTTATTATTTTGGTTAATTTGCATGAATGTTTAAAATTATTTTTAAAGTCTTGCCAGATTTCTTCCATATTATTTGTTTATCTGTTATATTTTTATTACAAATCACTGACAAATGCTCTTACAGTTTAGGAAGGATGACAAACTGTTTCCAGGCACCAGGTTCACTAACACCAACAAGTACCACAACTGAGTGGTCAATTTGAATGCACTCTTGAACATGCTGGGCTTGTGAATCTCGCCAGTGGTGACAGGAGACAGAACCCACTCTGCCACTCCATGAAGTTGACCGGCTTCACTGTTGCAGGTGCCTTGCATGATCTCATACCTGTGCGGCACCATTTGAGTAATTTTCAACCCCACTTTGTTATCGGTATCCCTCACCAATTGTTCCAAGTCAGAGAAAGCTAAACTTTCAAGGTTTAAATAATCAAACTCATCTGGATTTGTCTGTGTGGAACTTTGTTTGAAAGTCACATTACGTCTTTTGTTGTCATCGCCAATAAAAGCCAAAGCTGTTTTTTCAAATGATCTCTTAATTTCTTCTTTTGGTGAAATTGGCACAGTTAAGTTCCACCAGTGTTTTTCTTCGGTCATAGGTGTTGTCTCTTCCATGGTGGCATGGTTCATGCACACTTTACTGTTCATTTTCTCACGCCTCGTCAAGTCAGTTTTTGGTAATTTGTTAGAAAACAGAGTTTTAGAATTTGCCTCATAGGGGACGGAAGGTGTCACATTTTCTACAGATGAACTCTCATTTTTATTTTTCTCTTGACTGAAACTCATCCTTTTTACCTCGTCACATTTTTGTGAGGAACAAAATAAGGAGGTTCCTGGTTGACTGTACGGGTGGTACGAAGTACCAGGATGTGATCTTTCTCGAGCAGAGTTACGAAACCGTGGTCGGGGTATGGAAGAGCTCTCCCCCGTAATACTTGGAAAACATACATCTAGCTCTGAAATATCCGGCGAAGTGCTGGTGGGATTGGAAATGTCCAATTCTTGTGGTGGTCTCATCCATAAGAATCCAGCATTAGCATCTCCCCCACAAACAAGATTTGGCGGTTGAGACATTAAAAACTGTAAATAATCATTAATAAATTTGAGTACCAACAACTTTTAAATATGTATGCAGCACAAACAATGATTGGATGTAAAAGAGACCAGGAAAGTGGAGGCTATGGAAATGAAAGTTGTTTTTGAGGGGCATATTAGCTGTCACTAGGAGCGAGAGAGAGAGAGAGAGAGAGGACTAGAAATGAGGATGTCCGGGCAAGAGTTGGAGTACAGGAAGTGCATGAGATAGTAGAGGATGTAAGGGTGAGAAGGTATGGTCATGCTATGAGGATTTAAAGGGAAAAGATCCCTAGTAAAATTATATTATAACCTTGTTACAACACATAAAGAAGAGGATGGTTTGGCTTACTGCTTCCGCCCCAGTTGACTCGTCACAACAAGGTTCCATCCCACAACAACATCGCAGCATGACTCATTTCAGACTGACCTGTGGGATCATAGTTCGCTGCTCACTTATAATTTTTCCTTGTCCAAGAAAATAATAGACAGTCGATAAGTGCAGGTTGGGTGCATGCCAACAACTGTAATTGGAAGATAACGGAACTATTGTTCGACTCACGTTTGAATTATGCCTAGGCTGTGTGAGCATGTTCCAGAACAGTACTACCCCCCTTACCACTCTACCCATCCTTGCTTCCCGCGCTTTGAGAATTCATGACCCCAAGCGTGTGTATATAATGGCAAAACTCTGTAGTGTCAGTAGAGATTGCACTATGATCACTAAGTGAGGCACTTTGGTCTTGGATAGATTTCGCTCGGTTTATTTCTAAATTCAGTTTGGCATTAATCATTCAAAATTACTGTTTGGGATGTTATATTATAAATTGAATCTTTATTTATATATACCGGGTTTCCTGAATTTCGCTTAAAGACTATGGCTAAACGTAATACTGTTGCACAGTTGGACCCAAAACATTTGTCTGATAGGGAAACTCTTTTATCCGCTTCACTGATGGGTTTACATTTTAGAGCACCGCCATTTTTGGTACTGTGTTGCATTGGGCTGTATTATATTGTAATTTTCCCAAATTCTATGTTTTAATATTATGCCACATGTTATTAATGGGAAGTTTATTTGTTATTGTTAAACATAGGAGATTCTTTGTTGGTTAAATCAAGGGCCGTGAGTCGGCGAGCTTATTCTTTTAACTCTAGTTGAAATGTTTAACGTTAGTTTTCCTAACTATAACAAATGTTTCTATTTTTGTTGTATATTTTTATTACGCCCAATTATGGCTGTTAAGATATTCTTATATCCAGAACATTTTGTCTATCATTCTGATAAATTGAGTCGCCGACGGCGGCTAGCTGATATCCTTTTGATATTACCATAGTTTAGGGTTTACTATCGCCATCTTTCATTATTATTGTTAGTTCTACCAGATTTGTGCGAAGATCAATTTAACCGTAATTGTTTAAATTGTTTGTTTGGCCATTTATGAACTCGGGGAGGCGTCCCGCATTTTTGTTGTTATTATTACTCTTCGGCCATTGTGTATGACCACAGCGTCTAACACTGGGCATGCTTCACTCTCTCACTTTGTTGAATAAAAATAAAATTTTCTCGTAACCAACCTGTCTGTTATGGGTATAAGAATACATTAAAAGGGGAGGTTACAATGTAAATGCAGTTTGAAGGGAAATGACTGCAAGGGAGACAATGAAAGAGATGTGCGGAACAGATAGTAACAGCAAGCATGCAAGTGAAAGGAGAAGAATAATGGACATAGCCTACAGAGGAAGATGGGGAAATTTCACTCAACTGACCTGAGGATGAGATGAATATAAACAGTAAACTTTATAAATATTACTTACTTATTCTATGATGTTAGAAAGTAGAAACTATAAAGTTCACTGCCGCAAAAGTATGTCATCTATTCTTATCTTGAGCTAGTGCTATCTAATTCACCTCAATACATAGTTTATATTTCAGGTTTATTATAATATCATTAGTTAATAAATTTCTGTGTATTCCAGATATGACAGACCTTTAATTACTTAACCTACTTAGTTTTAAATGTATTATTGCATTTAATAATATAATAATATTTTTTGACATTTGTTCAAATATTTCATTATTTCATATATTCGCCTGATCGCTACATAGCTATTGAAAATATATATTTAAATTGTAAGCTCCTACACCCATAATAATGATGTATTCTTTCTTAATGAATTTAGATGTATTTCAATATTATTTTATTCTAATGTGTATCTTAAATTGATAAAATATATGAATTTATTTGCTTAGTAGGTATTTTAAAATAAATCTTACAGTAGGTTTTATTTAACTTACATTACAATTATTATGTATTAACCAAATTTACATAGAACATTTTTTTTTCCAATAGGTAATTTAAAAATGGTTGTATAGGAACAAGCTCTTCAATAACAATGAATAACTTTTCTTCAACAATATCTAGAAATGAATATTTACTTGCAATAAGGCCCAGTTTCAATAATGTGTGAACACTCAAGTGGTCCAAACTATGAAGCAGTTTTCCTATTATTTTGTAATTCTTTAGGTATCTGTAACTTACAGTGGTGGATTTAACCCCCCCTCACTCCAAGATGTTCTGAGGCCCATCACTCGTCAGTGTCCGCTTCACCGTTTCCCAACATATTCAACAAGTTGTTTTCTTCCTGACCCCTTGACACCTACTGTTAAAATATTATTATTATTATTACTGCGTCTTACTACTCGTTCGGGTTATACACACTTACGCTAATGTTTTAATGGTAGGGTGATTGTGAGATGAAATAGAGGACCTACAGTTTAACGTGGAATCCGAACCACGGTGGAGGCCTGGCATTCCCCACAGTCACAAGATGTATTGTCCGAGGTGAAGGAAGGGTTTGGTAATCAGATAAATCTGTGCCGGGACCGAGGATTGAACCCTGGCCGCTAGCACTGAAGTCTGACACCTTACCCCTAGACCGCCAGGTCACCCTTAACTGTTAAAATAATGATAATAAATCATTGTATTATTAAACATATAAATAAGTAACAAGTTTCACAATCTTACTGAATTATACATAAAACATTATAATGATGTACCTTTTAATTATTATTGAAGAAAAATTAGCATGCTTTTGTTTTTTGCGACCTCTTTTCTCATTATCTTGGAAACCTGTTGTCATTTGGCACTTTGTCTACTTTATGAATGTACAGAAAAAGTAATTTTTCATTTTAACGACCCAGAGTTGAGCTATTGAATGAGTAACATAATAATAATTACAATACAGACTGCAAGTTGATGGTGATTACTCAGAGGAGGCTGCACAATATGTGTTAATGTAGCTTTTAATTGTTCACTAGTCAATCCTCTTTTCATGAAACTTGAATGAAAAATTCCCCAGCAAAGCTAATGAGTTGAATCAATACTCAATAATGATGATCATTAATTTACATATTTTTTAGTGTAAAGGGCAAGACCCAACTGGACGAGGCATGCCCCTGCGTGCATTTGTAAGCTCAGAACTTCTAGCCCTAAGTATATAAATCATACATCTTGATTCACACATCACATTAAACTGTCCCAATTAAAACAAAAAGCAAACATAGTTTGTTAAAAATAAGTTATTTATAGGTACTTATTATAAATCCCCAATTACAACTTTCTCTGTAACTTAAACACGACTTTTGTTTTAAGTTTTTTTTTAAATAATTTATCCAACTCTTAATTTTTTTTAAATTCTCCCATTTTAGTTTTAACAATTT
Source organism: Timema shepardi (assembly GCA_902151425.1). Classification (NCBI taxonomy): domain Eukaryota; kingdom Metazoa; phylum Arthropoda; class Insecta; order Phasmatodea; family Timematidae; genus Timema; species Timema shepardi. The sequence goes on along the minus strand of CABFVX010001496.1, from coordinate 96,510 downwards.
AGCTACACAGAGACCACCCACATTATTAGTGTCCAGCCATTAATAAATACAGATGGTGTCTACTTAATCTCAGAAACAAAATTCCTGAAAATTCTGTTGTTTTTTTTCAGACAATTTTTAGATTTTTCTATGCTTAAAAAAATCCTATAATTTTACCTATGATAATTAAGAAGTTTACGGACTTGGCATTTTAATAATCTTAATTTTTATTCCTAAAAAGCATTAAATTTAATAAAAAATAGTCACTAATATAAGAAAATTTGTAATCATAGTCATAAAAAGTATTATAAAAACTTATAATATTATAAACAATATTTAAAATGTATTTTAATTTATATTTTAATTAATTTCAATTTCTTTTGTTAAATTTTAATCATATCTACCAAAAAAAATCTGTTAGCCAGGGTTTAGAATTTACAAATTCAATTAATTCTAGTAAATTGACTTGAGCAAACTGCAAAGTAAAATACTTAAAACAATATTATTCATTCAAAACACCTATGCTTGCTGCACGTTCATGCATCAATAAGCCATAAGCGGCTTTCTTGAACGAATCTGTCACTGCATCTTTCAAAAGTACACTAGTACATTTTCAATTGTCCATATTTCCTATAGTTGGCTAGGGTTAGTTATTTAAATAAGGTAATTATATGAAAAAACTTGATTATTCTTTTATACTATTTACCTTCAATGATATTAACTAAGCAATTTTATTATACTTTTTTTGAAAAAAATGTCAGAAATTCAACGAATTCCACGGGCAACCCCGAAATTTCCTGAGAATTCTCAGATTTTTATTGCAAAGAGAACTTCCCTTAGAATTCCAGATTCTCCAGACAAGAAGACACCCTGAGAGGATATCAGATGTTTAATGTGTTTTTTTAAATACCAAACTTTAAGAAGATACATTTAATGACGATTTTAATGCAAGGAATGCCAAAATTATGAACTGCCAGGACTAGAAAAACATACATGGAACCTTATGACTTTGTGTTTGCACAGGTTTGCCAAAAGTTTTTTTTTGTACTTTTGTTTCTTTGAACACACTTCATTTCTCTTCTTTATTTTTAGTGTCAGCCTTAGTAGAAGTACACCTAAATTGATAAGTGTATCTAATATTTTTTACAGGCATCAACCATGAATTTAATTGTATTCCCGTATTAAAATGAGGCTCAAAAGTTTGGAGGCAGAACATTGATTCATAGATAAACAAAACTCAGTCGTCTTTATTACATTTTTACAATAAATACAGAGTAATAATTACATATTTTTAACTATATTTTCTTAAGACAAATAAGTGTTTGTTAAACCAGACATAGATCCTGTTTGTATGATCTATAATTTATTTAATCACACTGGTTTTCTACAATACATGTCACCCTCATATGAGTGCAGTAGTAAAAGTTCACCAACGTTGTTCATGAGATCAACAATGAGATTTGGTCTCAACAGGCGTAGCGGTACAGCTGGTTCAGCGCCACCTTCAACACAATATAAGAGGTCAGAGAACCGCAATGGATCACTCGGGGTAAAGACTGATTTTTTATGTGGTGTGAAATCAGTTCTGCGGTCATTGTCTATAAGTAGAGCCATAGGCACAAATAGCTCTGACTTTTACCAAAGGGCCGGAAAATTATAACAATGTAGGCCAGTTCATTAATAACAATGTTTCAGTTTAACCAAACCTGGAATGAGAGATATGATTTGAGTGTCATTAAAGATAGAATGATAAGGCTTAATATTGATACAGGTTGAAATTACATAGAGGGCTTGATCTTGATTAAGAATTGGCATCAACCTATAATTTGTGATTGTGTATACACACTTGTTCATTTGAGCACACTCTACCCCCAAACCAGATTTCAATGAAGAAAATTCAATATATTAATTGTAATTTCATTAACATTGAAGTGCTTGTAATTGTAAATACTATGTCAATTTTCAAACAAATAGCTTTCAATAAATAATTTGTCTTTAAAACATTAAACTTAAATATTTCCTTTTTATTTTGTTTTTGTTGACATTTGTATTGTATATATCAAATAAATGTTTCATCATTAGTATAGAGCAGGGGTCCCCAAACTACAGACCGGGGCATCACTATTGGAAATTGTATACACCATTTTAAGACAGAAACCCCACTTTTTTAAATATCACATAGAGAGTTAACTTATCAGTTGTCACTAAAACCTAGGTATCCTTAATATACCTATTTAATCTATCTGATTTTCTTCTACCAGCATTGTTCACTATCTGATTCATGTACTCTAGTCTTGGTCTCAAACTATCATGTCTCAGTACATGGACTACCATAAAAACTCTTCTTTGCTATATACCTTTCCAAAGTCTCCTTTCGTTATTAGCTATTTTTTTCTTGACACTTATATTTTATTTTAATTCTAGTATCTAGCATTATTTTGAGATTAGTAGATAAAACATCTTCTTGCGTTTGAGAGAGTGAGGATGTATACAGTGAATAATAACACATTCCCAGTAAGATATATCAATAAATCATGTATACCTTCATCCTGTCCCCTTTCCTCCTGTGGGATAGCCACCTCTATCCATGCTCGACTGTACTGCCCTCGGACTAGGGCACAGGGCAGCCCGACTCTATCAGCGAGGATCTTAAACAGCAAAGCTCGCTCCAGGTAGGAGCCCACACGGATGTGGCCTATAGGGATCACGTTGTTGCACAATTCAACCTGTCAACGAATGAAACTGACTCTTAGCAGGTTATTTTACCATACACAGGATTTTCTAAAAAATATGTTCTAATTTGCATTGATGGACACTGCAAACTATAACATGATTAACATATGTTTGATTATTATCTGTAGCTAAACAATTATTTAAAGATAATATTAAAAATTAAAAATAAGGGGTGAGATTTAATCTATAAATCTTATTGTGATTTGAAAATGTTGCTGATATATTAAGATTTATTTAAGGACGTGTATCATTTTTAGGCAAGCTCACTGTGTATTGTTTTCAGGATGTAGTGCATTTAACACCAACCCTTTAAAATATTAAGCTTATTGAAAAATGTTATTAGAAAAACTGTGTGAAATACACCCAATGGCAAAGGCGTAGAAAGGGGGCTCAGACCCCTGGGATTTGTTGGACCCCACCCTTGCATATAAACTTTATTTTATAGTTTTTTTTTTACTTTTATTACGGTACTAATTGTATCTCATCAACCAAATACTAGTTCATATTTAATATTCACCTTCAAGATGAAGCTTGCAATACTTCTAATTGTAAAATTAGCTCTGTCAACATTTCAAATGGCTTTATTTCCCTACATTCAACAAGGGTGGCTTAAGGGCCGGGCAAACCGGGCAGCTGCCCGGGGCGCCGGCTTGAGGTGGGATGGCAAACAGAGCAACAACCTAACCTAACTTAGTGTGGCTGTGATAATAAAGTAATGCTTGGTTTGGAGTTGTGAGTTTTGGGGATTATTTTCATATTTTCCTCTTATCCTCTGGTTACATCGGGGAACGCCAAAAAGCAATCCCACTCGGGCGCAAAATTTACCTCAGGCCGCTCCTGACGTTCAATATGGTATCGAAAAACCAAGTACAATTCTTGGAATGAACCGTGTAATTGGGGTCTAAGAAAAGAAGGCACATTTTTATCACCTGTAAGATCTTACTTAAGGAATTAACAAGAGAAAAAGGCAGTTAAATAAAATAATAATTATTGCTAGATATGGCACTTGTAACTTATGTAGATAAGCTTACTACCCTTTTCGAACCTATTCTTTCAACACACCTATTTACTCAAAACATTATTTTGTATTTATTAAAATATTGAAATTATAAATAAAATGTTAACAGTATTGCTAGTTAATACACGGTTTTGTTAAGAGAAGGAAACCAGCGGTGGCCTGTTGCTAATATAATATTTTTGTTGATTATATAAAAATAAGTCATAACTTAAAAAACATGTATGCTGGACACCTGGTTAGTTTCCTATAAAATACCAGAAAGGTGAGATTTAAAAATGTTTTTACTTCCTCATGTTTCACTACCTATTCAGTTTTATGTATAAGTTATAAGTAGGCTACTAATTAGCTATTGTAAGAATTATAGAATTAGAGTGTAGATTAAATGTACCTACATTTGCATGGGGAGAGAATGGTGAACCATTTAGAAAAAATTGCCTTCAGTAAACTAGGCCAGTATTCAAAACCCGACGTCCCCTTCACCGGAAAATCAGACTTAATGATCTTGACCATGTGCTCACCATTGTGGGTAGTAATAATTTCAATACATACATACTCATGCTGTTCCCTTATGAGTTAGACAAGAAACAGTGCATACAGTTAAAAAACAACTCCATACTTAATCCATCCTCCCTAACTTTCTCTACACTTCCCTACCCTTGCATACTACCTTCATTTCAATAAGATCCATACATTCTTCTACAACATTTAGCCATGTCTTACATGGCCCACCCCTTCCTTTTGATCCACACATTCTACCTTCATATATTTGCTTTGTCACGCGATCCACCCTCATGCTTTCAACATGTACAAACTAACGTAGTAACCTTCTCTTAAATTGACCTATTGGGTTCCCTTTTAAAATGTACTCATTCATTGTTGACTCCATCTATATAAGTTTTTCCACATACATTTCTTAAATATCTCATTCCAACTGCATTCACCTTGCTCTTGTATTTATCCTGAAAAAACCCACGTGTTACATCCATAAAATAATGTTGGCGCTAACACACTTTTATATACTGACACCTTTATCTCTTTCGATACTACTTCATTCTTTGCAACAGTCCACATACATCCAATTACTCCTCGAGATGCATTCACTCGTTTGTCTAGTTCACCATCCATCCTTCCAGTTTTACAGAACATTCTGCCCAGATAAACAAAATCATTCATTTGGTCTAACAGTTTTCCATTCATACTAAGCTGACAATCATTTCCTAATCTGTCTTTATCACTACACGAAGATCTATTCTGCCTGTCACCACATTCAAACAATTTAACAAATTCTGCAAGTCATTTTCACTCTCAGCCATAAATACGGCATCATCTGCATAAAACCACACTTTCATTTACATCATATGCTTTCTCCAGATCAACAAATGCGCAATAAACTTTCTTCCTTACTGCTATACATTTCTCAATCACTTGTTGCATTGTATAGCTCTGGTCCATGCAACATCTACCTGGCATGATACCACATTGCACACCCAAAATCTTGTTAGAAGTTTTTTTCATGCAACCTCTCAATTAAAATTTTCCCGATTTCAATGCTGCTAATATTAACAATATTATATCCGCTAGGACGTAACTTTTACAATAGCAATATTATAATTATTACAATATAATTTTATTAGCAAAAAGTTTTATTCTTTTCGAAAATAACTAGTTTTACTTTCTCATATAAAGAGAAATGTTGTAATCGTGAAAAAATTTGACATTCATATTATGTTGAATATTGACATTTAATGTGCCTCCGAGTCCAAAGAAGTGTATCTGGAAAATATGTGTTCCTCAGTTCGTCTGCTTGTATCTGCTATAACAACCGAAATGGTTTGATGGATTCTGTTCAAATTTGATATTGAGCCATTTTTAAAATTTTAATTCTAGCCCTTAAATTACTATTATTATTAGTACCACGTCTTACTACCCGTTCGGGTTGTACGCACTTACGCTAATGTGTAGGGGTAGGGTGATTGAGAGATGAAATCGAGGACCTACAGTTTAACGTGGAATCCAAACCACGGTGGAGGCCTGTCATTCCCCACATTCACAAGTTGTTATTAATACACATCTTGTCAAAGGTGAAGGAAGGGTTTGGTAATCAGATAAATCTGTGCCGGGACCGAGGATTGAATCCCGGACCTTCATCACAGAAGTCTGACACCTTACTCCAAGAGCGCCAGGTCACCTCTGGTTCTTAAAATAGCACTGTTTATTGATTACTATTTTTGAAATATAAAAAAATACATTCAAAAATGACTTAAACAATGTGGTTTAAAATTGATTTCTGGGGTGTATTTGACATGAGAGATAAAACTGTACCTATTTTTTGGGAGAAAATTTGTTTAAGGATAGTTCCTAAGGACTAATTTTTGAAAAGTGCTCTTGTAGTTTGTTTAAAATGTATATAATAAGAGGTTTTACATGATGAAAGGCACTTTATACTTGTTTTTCAGAAATAAATTGGTTTATAGGTAATTTACATAAGACTTATATTTTAAATTCAAAGTTGTTATTAAAATTGGATACATTGACAGTGTTTTACATGATAAATAGCGATGGCGAAGAAAAGCTAGGATCATGAGGGTCCAGATCCCCCCTTGGAATTTGATGTATCTCCATTATGGGAGGCCATATATTCGTATACAACTTTTATAGACCAAAGGTATTGCACAATTTTCTAGCGGACCACTCTAGACAAATTAGCTTTCTACACCCTTACCCAATAGTATTTCAATTTTATTTTTCATCACACGCAGATGCCATTCTTGAATGAAATAATATTATGCAGACAAGTTTTCCAGTCTGAATACCAAACCCTTCCTTCACCTCTGACAAGACATCTTGTGAATGTGGGGAATACCAGGTCTCCACCGTGGTTCGGATTCCACGTTAATACCATTACACATTAGCGTAAGTGCGTATAACCCGAACGGGTAGTAAGACGCGGTGCTAATAATAATAATAATAATAATAATAACAGTCTGAATATTAAAAGTTAAAAAAAGAAAGAAAAAAAAACCTTGTGAGTGGAGAAATGATGTACATTAATCCTCATATTAACATGAGTGTTAATATTGTTTTGAAAAACCCCTTTTTGTATTTTAAAAAGTGATTTTTTCTATTTATCTTGATTATATGCTTGTCAAATACAACAACTTAGTTAAAATGGTAATATAATATATTCATATTATGTGAAAAGTCAAAATATATATATATTTTTTTATAAATGTATGAAATGTAAGAATCTTCATATTTTTATGCATAACGGTGTTGAGTTTGTGTTTTCTTTAGGGGTTGGTTTGAATATGGATGATATCAGTTATTCAAGTGCAGTGGTGTAGATAGAAACCTTATATGTTTCTTAGATTTCTACAATAAAATTGTCAACCTTTTCCATTCTGTGTAGTCTCATAAAGTTTTGGCATTTTGTAAAAAAAACCCAACAACTTGCATGCCACAAAATAAATGTGTTAGTTTCAGATTCCTGCAAATAAACTGAGATGTTGGGGCTATAACCTCTAGCCACACCCCGCTGGTTCAGTTACACCACTGCTTGGGGCTAGTAAATATGCAATAGTTATTTTGTTTTCATACCCTTATACATTAAGTCATGAAAAATTCTTAATTGCACCAATTAATTGTCAAACCTTGATTTCGCTGAGATGCAGCTCCAGCTGGTGAACGTCACACTTCCGGTGAGGGTCTGGCCCGCTCATCTGTGCCGCCACGAATTGGGCCACCACCTTAATCCGATCTGTCATTGATTTCATATCGACCGACTGCTGCCTGTAAAGACAGAACCACACATGCCACCTTAAATTTAATGTAGAAATCACAAACTGTCTTTCTTCAATGAAACCCTACCATGCTCGTTAAGTATAACCTTTTCTACACATATTAATTTATGTTCAATGAGCTCTGACCACAATACCTACACATTGTATTCTGATAAGAGGGCTGTTCATCTCCTATTATTACTCTTGAGTGGAACCTAATGATGTACTCTAATATTAATTTGTTGCAGTGAGAGATTAAAGGAGAAATAAAGAATAACATTTATTGGCCACATATTAAAATGCCTCGCCGAAGTCCTCGTTGCTTAACTGTTCGTAAAGTCTAACCCATGGTTAAACTTGGCGTTGTGTTTTACAATACAACTTTTATGTCCTCATCAAATTATGAAAAGTTGCCTTCTTATCGTTAGCTTTCTCAGAGTTTCAAGGCTTTTGATTGGCTTAATCTGATCATAGGAAATATAAGCAAGTTATTACGTCCATAGAGCTGTTCCTAAAACAAATCAATGCAAACAAACCGTAGTGTGTCCAAATTATCACATCAAATCTTTGTAAGGCTGACTAATACCTTTTACTGTATTTCTTTTTTTTGCTAAAATGTATGTTGAGAATAATATAAAAGAACGAATTATAAATTTTAGCAAAGAATAGGAAATGTTTCTAGAATTAATAGGTCTTTGAAATCTTGGAACCCTTAGAAAGTGTAACTCACCTTCAAAGCCATAATCAACATACAATAAATTACCATTTCAGAAGATAAATATGTAACCTCACTTTAATAATATCATTATCATCAACTATTTCCAGCCTGTGGTTGAGTCACTTTAGTAAAATATCTCTATCTTCTTCTATTATTTAATCATTATTTTTCCTGAGTTGTTTCAATTCTCCTCCTCTCACTTGTACACTTTCTGTTATCTGCTGCTCTCAAATCTTTCTTGGTCTCCCTTTCAATCTTTTTCCTACTTACTTAATTTCCATCAATCTTTTTGATATCCTATCCTTCTCCATTCTCATTAAATGCTTGTATCATCTTAGTCTTGCTTCCTCTATTATCTCATGTACTACCTGTACCCCCACTCGTACCCAGATAACTTCATCCCTAATATTGTTTCTCCTCGTGACAACTAACATGCGCCCCACAAACTTCATTCACATGGCCTTCGCTTTGCTAGTTTCTCTTACATCCACTGTCCATGTTTCTGCTTCATGTATGATAATGGATACAATGGTGCTTCTCTTCTCCATAGCAGGTCTCTTACACACATTTAGAACAACTTTCCCTGCTGTCCTCTTCTCATTAGATCCTCTCTACTTCCCCCTTTGCCTCAATCACGCTTCCAAGATATTTTACGTTATGTAATTTTCTCAGCTCTACGCCATCCAACTTTATAGCTTTACTGGCCTTATTATCTTCTTTGTCATTACCATCAATTCACACTTTGCCATGCTAAATATCATTCATTCCCTCATTCCATTCCTGTAGCTTTGCCTATTTTCTCTTTCTTTTCCCCGTACATCAAGCTTCAGCATATAATATAGCTTTCATTATTTCCTCCCCGAGCTTTCCTGCCACTTTATCCACGACCATTTCCTTTTCCATTACAAATAGTAGAGGTGAGAGGGCACACCACTGCTTCATTCTATTTTTTTATTTTGAACCATTCCGTCCTCCCACTCTCCATCCTAACAGACCTCCTGTTAGCTTCATACTTACTTTTCGGTCTCATTACACGTCCCCTTTCCACCTCGGCCTCCTCCGTCACTTTCCAAACTTTATTTTTATCCACACTATCATATGCCTTCTCTACATCCATACCAAGTCTTTCCCAAATTCATACCTTCTTTCCATCAGCTGTCATATGGCAAATATAAAGTCTATTGTAGACTTATTTTCTAAATCCATGCTGTTCCTTTCATTTTATTTATTATTTTCTTTTCCAGTATATTATATATTTTTGTATAGTGGCACATCAGCATTGTCCCCCTATAATGTGTACACCTCTTCCTTTCCTTTGTTTGAAAATAGGTTTTATAATTCCCCCCTTTTCCAGTCTTTCAGTACCTTGTTTTCCTTCCAAATAACTTTCAGCACCTAAATATATATTTAATAATTCACTTACAAGTGCATTTCCAAGACTATGTGTCACTTACTTTTAAACTATAGAAGCAGTGGCATTGTATATTGGGTCCAACACTCTCAATTGTTTGAAAAGTGTTGTTCAATGAATGAGGGGAAGATGGGGAAAGGAATTACCGCTACCTGAGGGGCTATGCTGGAGATATCTCGCATTCGACTTTGGAGGTCACGTGATCGTAGGTCGAATGATATTCAACTTTTGGTATGCCTGAACAACACAAAGGGTGGTGTATGTGATCTGTGTACTCGGGAAATAGGTCGTCTGCTCTGCGACAAGTAAGAAGAATCAACTCGCTTACGAACTAGTGAGAAAATGGCCGATCACATTAATGATATGTTGTTGTATTTTGCCTTGAGAGATTTAGAATAAGCGGATATTCAAGCAAACTCCCTATTTAGAGTCAGAAAATGCATTTGATTTGGAAGACAACCAATTTGTGAAACTTTTTAGACTAAACAAACAATTTGATAGAATCATTGGAAGAGGTTATGGAGCAACCTTCTCGTTCATCTGCCCTCACATTAGAAACAAAGGTAATGGTCATTAATATAAAAAGTATCATTACTATTGTATAACATTCTTCTACTTTTACATACATTTATTCTAGGTCCATAGTGAACTAGTGTTTAAAACTATTTGCAACAGTTTTAGATTTATCTTTACTAACAATAGACCCTACACTGGGTTTGTTAAATTGGTTTAGATGTATGGACACTTGCCTGCAAAATTGATAAAAGAAAATGGTGTTTGAACTTGTACATGTGCTTGGAAGAAATTTAGTAAACAATAGTTACTACTCTAGTTAGCTTGTAGGCAAGAGTAATGATAGCCTACATGAACACAGACCACTTATGGAGATAGTAAGATATTAATGAGTGTTCAAATTAGTATATTTTTCAAATACTATGAAATATCTCATGCCTTACACTAGCAAAACCTAACCTTAAATGCAGTGTTTTCTCTAAAATATATTGTAAAGTTGTGGCAGTTAACTTCACATAACTTTATTAGAAGAGCTAAAAATGTTTTCAATTAAGCTTATAAGATAATATTATTATTATAGACAAATTGGGTGTAGGCAGTTTTCTTTTTGAAGTTATATTATAATACAGCACAAATTTAAGTACCAGTGAAATAGCCCAAATACAGTAGTAGGCCTAGTATATGAATGGTTACTTTAGGAATTTTTCAAGTAATTTGTCTTGAAGGCATTTTCAAACTAAAATGGGACATATTAAATCAACAAAATTAACACTTTGAAAATGAATTAAAAACCCATTAACTATTTTTTTTAAAAGTAGGCCTGGTAATTATTTAATATGAAAAGTTATTTTACACTTTCAAGTAAAGTTCTAGAACAAGAACTCGGCTCTCTACTGATACAAAATTTTACAGTGTAAATGGCACTGTCCTACTCTGTATGGTAATCTTTATTTAAATATCTAGGATAAATTTAAAATGGGTATTTAATCATACAGCTTTTTTTTTTGCAATATAATGTAGGTCTATCTTAACTGCCCTTGTTATTTAAATTGAAAGTAATATTTTAACAAAAGATTTAAAGGTTTTAAAAATAAGTCTTAGTGAAAATCTTGACAGCATAGCCTGTGAAAGTTAATGTTTTCTTCCCCTTTATGCCAGGATCACGATGCAGTTAACTTGAAGTAAAAACCTCTCAAGACATCTCTTACATTAAGTGAACATTACTTGACAGGTATCACGTGATCTAACCATCCAATCATCATGCGAGTGACGTTAACAGGGCTATTAAGTAATTCATTTGTTGATATTATGACCAAGGTTCACTCTTTAGCATAAGTTCTAGTGATCAGACATCGAAACAAAATAATTAAACTAAAATAGGAAAGCTAAATTTATCAAAAATGTTTAGTAATAGAAATTATATCGATTAAAAACTGTAAACATTTACATATATTCACTGTAAAAATAGTTCGAATCACAGATCATACTTGAGGATCAAGATGTTTGGCTCGATTTGTTATTTTAAGTTATGTGAATCGTGATCACACATCTTTTTTCTTAAGTTAACATTACATTAAATTGATTGTGATCCAGACATTAAAGAAGAAGAGGTAGAAAGGTTTTTATAGCATGGCTATTATTTCAATTTTAATTATAATTGCAATATATTGTAGATCTATCTCAACTGCTTTGTAGCCTAGTAGATACACTGAGTTCATCCTGAAAGGTAGCAAACAGTTTTTATATTAATTTATCACACCAGTTCATAAGCTGCACCACAATGGAACCAAAGCTTGCTACTCTTCAGGGTAGGTGCTAGTAGGCCTACATAATTGATATATTTATTTATTTAAGGTCCTCGCTGCACTGCGGTTTTTTGCTGGTGGCTCATACAGACTTCAGTTGGCCACGACAGTAATTTATGCATCCATCAGTCTCTCTGTGAATAGAGCTATCACAGAAGTTAGTAATGCTATTAACACACATTTATTAGATCTGTGGGCTCGATTTGATCTAACTCCTGCATCGCTTACCACTTTGAGACAAGGGTAAGACTAGTCTCTACACATTACAATTTTTCTTTCACAGTATTTCACTACCCATTCAAGCTATATAATATTCCTTATGCTAATGTAGTAGGAATGAAAAAGGTAAATTTTTAGTAAATGTACCCACATTTGCATGGAGGTAGAGACTAAGTTAAGAGCTTAAGATTTAGACCATGTTCCCATCAGTGCAGGTAAATTTTCAGCCGAGGTAAATGGTGTGTTACCAAGATTAGACTTAAACTAGTTCAATGTAATAACCTGACTTGCAAAATTATTAAAAATTGTTATTAATATTTTTCTAAGCGTTTACATCACTGCACAGTTTTTAAATAAATTATAAGGTAGCCGGCTTAGGATTAATAAATAAAGTGTTGTTAATTTAATAAATACATAGATAGCTGGGAAAGCTTAGAAAATAAGAAAAGTGAATCCTTAATGTAACATATTCAATTATTTCAAATTAAAAATTAAGTGTGTGTACACTCTGTTTACCATGAAAGGTATCAGTCTTAACATGACATAATACACTTTGGCCCTATCTTATAACTTATAAGCTGTGCCATAGTTAAACCCTGCATGGTAAGCTTACCTTTCAAGGTAAATGAAGGGTACACTATATGTATAATATAAATCTAACTACAGTAAATATGTGTTTTAAAGTTTTATGAAATGTACGCGTTCTCAGGAATTATTGGTGCTAATGAGTACACAGGTGGCAATAGTAGCACCTCCAATGGAAGATGGCAGATACAGAGAGAGGGATTACTTCAACCACAAAGAATATCATTCTATAAATGTGCAACTGTTATGTGTAATTCGTTTTTTTCATTTTGAACCAAAATTATTTTGGGCTATCCACAGTAAAATAACACACAAAGGATGGGGTAATTTTAATTTCAAGATAAATTGACCTACTCATATTTGTGTGGAGAAAAAGTGGGAAACAATTCTGGGGGAAAATAATCTCAATACATCCAGAAGATTCAAACCCTGACCTTTCTGCCACTAGCAAATCAAACAAGACTATAATGTCCACATACCCACCGTCCACCCAAAGTGCCAGGGCTGGCTATCAAAGACCTAAACTAGTTTTGTTTTAACAACGTTGTCTACTTGGTGAATTCTAAACTATTTTGCAAAGTTGGTGTTATCTTAACTTGACGCACCTAAGCACCCCAAGTACTTTCACACTTAGGGTGGTATGCAAGAAAGTTAGTGAATGCTTGTGGACCGATAGTGGGGTCCTCAATGGAATGAACGTGAAATAGAAAGGGTGTTAATTATGTAGATTGAATAGAACTAGCTCAAAACAGGGAAAGATGGTATAATTTTGTAAATGCTGCAATGAACTTTCATGTTCCTAATGCCTTAGATTAAGTATCATTAATGTATAGTTTTTATTTTAGGTCTGTGATTTAGCCATGCACATATTATATATTAATTCACGCTATCCAGGGCGAACCCACGATGCATTTATATATGCCAACTCAAATGTGCGAGCAGGGCTTGTGAAATTGGCTACACATCAGGCAAACCAAAATGTTTGTCTTTTAGGTAAGTGTTTGCAAATACATTTAAAAAAATCTTCAACAGCAATATTATGTTATTATTTTTAATTTTGTGTGTTTGTTAAATGTAAACACAATTTATAGAATTATGAAACATAGTTGTTCATATTTGTCATTTGATAGATTTTTATTTTATTTTAACATAGGTAATAGTGGCTATCCCCCTGGAGCCTTGGCTGATGACTCCAATTGAAGGCGAAACAAATGCAGGTTTACTAGAATCACTTTACAACAGCACCCATAGTTCTACAAGAAACGTTACAGAACGTTGCAATGGACTTCTTAAGGGCAGGTTTCGTTGTTTACTAAAGCATCAAGTGCTACATTATTCTCCAGAAAGAGCATCAAGCATCATACATGCTTGTGCTGTGATGCATAACATGTATATAAAAGAAGATTTACCACTAAACAATCAGTTGGAAATGGACACGAATGAAAACCAACATCCAGAAAGAATAGGGGATTTGTTGGCAGGTGGTCGTAGAGTACATGATTGCTTATTGCGAACTCGTTCTACAATTAACTAATGCAATTTGTGCCATATTTTACCTCTTAATGCCATTATTTTTGAAGTTTTATAAATACCAATGAATAGATAGGATTGATAGTCAGTAATGAATGGGTCACGGAGTGCTGTTTGAAAGGGAATATAATAGGTCAATGTGAAAGAGGCATCTTATGTTGGTTTGGGCATTTTGAGAGGTAGAGTGTAGATCAAGTGATGAAACTAATATATGACGAGAGATTGTGTGGATCAAAAGGAAGGGGTAGGTCATGTAAGAGGGGGTTAACTGTTGTAAACAAGTGTGTGAAAAAGAGAAAAATTAAGAGTTTTAAGAATAAAATAGCATGTATAGCTCGGTGTATGAGTGTTGTTGAAGTGAGGGGGTATACAAGGATACGAAAGTGTGGAGAAAGATAGTGAGGATGGATTAAGTTTAGAGTTGTTGTTTTTGAGCTATATGCAGTTTCTGCCTATGGTGTGATTGGTTGTATGAATACAAACACGAGTAAAAAAAAGTCAATCTTTTTTAGTATTTTGTTAACTGATACATATTTTGGCAGCTAATGAAAGTGTAAATAGATTATAATAATTTTTCAAGTTTGTTGTTTTGTTAAAAGTTGAATGATAGGCCTAGGCTAGATATTTTGTCGGTTAATAAAAGTGTAAAGAGGGTACATTAAAATTTTACTCCAGGTTTGTCTGCCAAAAGTTTGATTGGCCTAAATAGGCCGTAATTTGTTTTGCATTTCATACTTTTACCCTAAGAGCTAAGACTATTAATAATGTATTATGAATGTTGCAATGCAATAGTTTTAATAAATATAATATTTGGTGTCAGTCAAAGAAACTCTCATGGTGTGAGCCTGGAATCAAGCTTTACTCACAAAGCACATTTAAATACATTTCATTCAAATCACTAGTTTTATATATAACACATTTAATTGATTTTAAATGTGTACTTTTGAAGTGACAAACCCTAAAGCTGTTAATTTTTCAAACTAATAGACGATGATTTACATATCGGTACTTACTAAAAGGAAGTGAAATTCTTTAGAGTAGAGTAAAGTAAAGTTCTACAACTTTTATGTAAAACATTTTTATGTGTGCACAAATTACCCAACCTTTAAAATTTATAGAAAATAAGATAGTAATAATGATGTAAATTAATTTGTATCTGAAAATGTGTTGAATTAATTTTTATTTTTAAAGGTTTAGTTTGTGTATGTACTAAACTCTCTGTAAATAGTGATAACCGTTAAAATCACAGATTAATGTTAGCCTAAATACATATTTGCATTGCGATAATTTTGTTTTGTTTTGGAGTCCCTCAAACCAATAGTGTTAAGTGTTCTAAGACACAAAGCTCTGAATGTATGTAAATAAAATAAAATGCTTAAAGTGTTTAGCATTACTTTACCTGAAGTACATAAACCTAATCCAAGTTTAATTTTTATGTTTCTTAGTTTTGGAGTGTTTAGAATTTGTGGTTATGTTGTCTAAAGCACCAAGCTCGAAATAGATGTAACATTAAACAAAACCATACTTGAGTTGTTGATTTGGGGGAAGAGGGGGAAAGAGTTCTAGGCACATTTAAACAAGATTTCCTTACATCATATGCAAAGTTCCAGGTTCCTAGGATCCTTGATTTTGGAGTTAAATACTTTCTAATTTCTCTATATAGGCCTATTTGATATTTATATTTTTCTTAGAATTCATAAAGAGTAGCCTTTATTTACATGGCGAAAGAATGTTTCACAATAGATACAAAAAATTAAAAATATATGCCCAAGGTGCACATCCTCAGGATCCCCTAAATATATATGCTAAATTTAATCTTTCTTGGTTTCTTTTTTGTGTTCTCATATCTACAGACACAAGGACAAAATACACATCCTAGTTTATATCTATTATTTGAACTTAGAGGAAGTTTACTATATTAATTATTATTCTTATGTGGATTAAAAAAAGGGGGCAGGCCATTTTGCCTACCCCACAAGGTAACGGCGTGGTTATGTATGTATACGTATGATTACCAAAATGCTCATTCTCATTGTTGTATGATAATAGATTCAATGCTTATAGCTATATAAAATAGGCCAACTACATCAATTGGTTGAATTTCAACACACTAGAAAAGTCCAGATTTTTATTTATTTAACCATTGTTGTTCGATGAGAATATTAGACTACCTTAAAACTTTGTGTATCAACACCACCTACAAGTGTCAGGCGCAAATATATATTTTTACATTTTATAAAAAAAAATCACTTATCACCAATGTAATTATTCTGCATACTTATTAGCTCTTACTCAAACTATATTTTAATTTTGTATACCTATATATATGAAAGTGTGCAAAGTCTACTTTTTTAATTTGTAGTGAACTAAAACTAAATATTCTTGAAGCCGAATTTTTTTAAAGTATTCTATGCTTAAAAAGATACTATGGTTACATTTATAAACCTTTATAGACTAAAAATCACTTGAATTTTTTTTATTGCAAAATTGTTTGAAATATTTAGTTCAAATATGATTAAGTTGTTAATATCACAACTTGCAATTCAATTACTTTAGATTTATCATATGAATATAGATTTTTAATGTATATAACCGATTAGAATGGAAACATTGGACTATAAATTGATTATTTTGCTCAGAGTATTTTGTATTGCAAAGCTTTGTAATTTGCAAGAGCCAATTTAAAAATAAGTAGATTTGAAGCTGATACTTGTTTCCAAGCGAAGTCAAAGTTTTGCACAACCTTTCTTAAATATAATTTTTTTTATTGAGAGAAAAAAATTATTATTTACAACAAACAACATATTTTTATTTTTTGAACAACATGAGCCAATTTATCAAAACTGAAAACAATAATGCATCAGTGGTCAAAAATTGGTCTAAAGAGTCTCACTCTCAAGTGACTGAACTGCCAATGAAGAGATCAGAGTTCTAATACCAATTGGGTGTAAAAGTGTTGTTCTTAAATTGTTTCCCCACTTTCCCTCAGCACAAATGTACAATATTTCCTCTAAATTATTACATTCACATTTCTAACGCATTAGTTAAAATGTGCATATTGCTCATACATGTATACACACAAAAATATAATTTACAGTGTACCAAGGACACTTTGCTATAGTATTTTATAACACATTATGTAATAAAAAAACTTAAGGAGGTTGATAAGATCTATTTAATAGCACATAAAAAGTCATCGACCCATTATTTCTCAAGAATATAAAATTTTCATACAAAATTTCCCCAAAAATCATAGTGAACAAATTAAAACAGTGAACAATTATGGGGGCCCGGACCCCGAAAGTATTAAGGCTGATAGTGTTGGGGTTGTCTGCTACTGTTTATAAAACAATTACCTATTATATCAGAACCAGCACTCAAAATGCTAACACAATGTTTGAAATTCTCCTTGGCCTAAATGTACCTGCTTTAATTTCCCCCTAACCATGTTTGGACATCTTCTGCACCTCTGCTCCACTAATTTATTAGAAGCTGAGATTAGCACCTAGTAATTTGTTTAAATAAGTTTTTCAATATAAAACAACTACAATTTGGATTACTCAGATTAAATAAAATATAAATACTACAATAATTATACGTTGATCTTATTTTTAAATCATATAACTCTATAGGCATGTTGGGAATGCCAAGCCTCCACTGTGGTTCGGATTCCACGTTAAACTGTAGGTCCTCCATTTCATCTCACAATCACCCTACCATTACACATTAGCGTAAGTGCGTATAACCCGAACGGGTAGTAAGACGCGGTGCTAATAATAATAATAATAATAATAATAATAATAATAATAATAATATAGGCATGTTGTATCAAACTTACTTTTTTTGTGTGTTTTACTTTGAGGTCTTTTAAGGTTTCCTAGTGACAATTCTGTGTTCTCTTTTTCATGACTAGGCCTGCTTGTATTTGATTGGATTGATTCAGGTATTTTAGCGTTTCTGATTGGTGATCCTGTGTTCTCTTTTTCATGACTAGGCCTGCTTGTATTTGATTGGATTGATTCAGGTATTTTAGCGTTTCTGATTGGTGATCCTGTGTTCTCTTTTTCATGACTAGGCCTGCTTGTATTTGATTGGATTGATTCAGGTATTTTAGCGTTTCTGATTGGTGATCCTGTGTTCTCTTTTTCATGACTAGGCCTGCTTGTATTTGATTGGATTGATTCAGGTATTTTAGCGTTTCTGATTGGTGATCCTGTGTTCTCTTTTTCATGACTAGGCCTGCTTGTATTTGATTGGATTGATTCAGGTATTTTAGCGTTTCTGATTGGTGATCCTGTGTTCTCTTTTTCATGACTAGGCCTGCTTGTATTTGATTGGATTGATTCAGGTATTTTAGCGTTTCTGATTGGTGATCCTGTGTTCTCTTTTTCATGACTAGGCCTGCTTGTATTTGATTGGATTGATTCAGGTATTTTAGCGTTTCTGATTGGTGATCCTGTGTTCTCTTTTTCATGACTAGGCCTGCTTGTATTTGCTTGGATTGATTCAGGTATTTTAGCGTTTCTGATTGGTGATCCTGTGTTCTCTTTTTCATGACTAGGCCTGCTTGTATTTGATTGGATTGATTCAGGTATTTTAGCTGGTGATCCTGTGTTCTCTTTTTCATGACTAGGCCTGCTTGTATTTGATTGGATTGATTCAGGTATTTTAGCGTTTCTGATTGGTGATCCTGTGTTATCTTTTTCATAAATAGGCCTGCTTGTATTTGATTGGATTGATTCAGGTATTTTAGAGTTTCTGATTGGCGATCCTGTGTTATCTTTTTCATGAATAGGCCTACTTGTATTTGCTTGGATTGGTCCTATTATTTGGAATACACGTTTCTGAAAATTGTTTAGCTCTTCTTCAACAGAAGGATCACCTCCAGTCTTTCCTAGCTCTCGAGAAAAAGCAGCAAGCAGTCTTCCCCTTCACATGGGTTTTAATATCTTGCCAAGTCTAAACAATGAGAATGGAAATTATAAATGGTTAAACCTAGGAAATAAAATCATTATAAAAATAGCAGTGTAAATTCAGTATAAAAATAAGATTAGATTCAGAATCACTACCAAAACAACAACAAAATGTTCTGATCCAAATACAAATTGGAATTAAATTGGCTACCTCTATAAGCGATAGGATTTTTAATGGTGTTTGGGGTACAATGCTATTGTTTTTAGAATACTTTTACTAATAATAATTTAAGGCTAAAAACCATAGCTTAATAGAATATAAATCTATAAGACTGTTTCAAAATAATGTTCATAAACACAATATTTTAGTGTAACATAGGCCTATTTAAAGATCTCAAAATTTAATGATAAATAGGTTGATGCTTGAAAGGTTTTTTGTTTTATTGGGATATCTTATAATAGTAAAAATGTTAAATGATATTGCCTATTAAAATACTTTTGATGCCATGTTGTGACATTCTTTTGAATAGGGTATTAATATTATCATCATTGGAAATTTGCTTTTGTTGTTGTGTTTATAGACAGTTAATAATATTAAAGTGTATAACCCGAACGAATAGGAAGACGCAGTGCTAAAAAATATATATTTAATTTTATCATTATATGAAATAAAATTAGAGGATCTCACCCTGAGTGCACAGTGTTTTCCTTATTACCTCAAACAGCTGAGCTTGTAATATAAATATAATGTGTGTAGCATTTGTTTTTATAATTGATTACTTGGATTACTTTATTTTTAATTATTTTAGTTTGTTTTATATTGTTTTGTGTCAAGTTTAAATGTAGACTATTTCAAAAAGTATGTTTTAGCTTGTTTTTATTTTTAGGCTGGCCCTTTTGTTTTACTGTGTAGCTACAGTTGCCCTATGGCTTATTTGGTGCTGGCTGACAGCTCACAGCCAACATTTAGGTATATACCTAAATGTTGGCTGTCAGGCAGAAGTGACACATGTTTTGGCAGATCATATGGTTCGGCGTAGGGATACATAGTTTAGTCTGGTAACTTTTCAAAGCTTTTAGCTGTCAGTCAGTACCAAAGAAGCTATGGAGCTACTGTATTTATGCTCGACCTTTGTTCCAAGGTAGAGGCATTCCGGGAAATGCTAAAGAATATGATCAACTGTATGCCTTGAAATAGGTGAGCTACAATTAAATTTAATCTATTATTATACCAAGAGTGTAAATATTTGAACGTCAGTAGTTTGTAGGTGTCTTGTATAATTAATAACGCAACTTGGTAGTGTTATTTTGCTAAAAATATTTTTTTCTTAAAAACGGGTGAATGTGTTCTATCCCCTGCACATCTAGTGTATAATACATTAATACTTGCCAGATAAATCCAACACTCACATAAAGTCACATGGCTAAACTATTGTATAGGCCTATAATAATAGAGAAGACAGCCAATAGAATTAAGCATACTTATGATAAAAGCTAAGAACTTCATCACTCTCTTTGTTTAGGAGTGTGGTGTTAATACTACGAATATGTTGTCCATTGACAAAGTTTACTCACTTTCCCCTTTCTTTCCATCCTTACAAGGCTCCTGCACATGCGTTCAAAATGTTTGCAATGTCCTCCCATAAAATGAAAGCATCTTTGGCACTAAACTGTTGTGTTAATTTTCCTCTTTTAATATCTTCATTTACTTGAAAATAAAATGTGGGTTCTTTTAAACAATAATAGTTTGTGTGTTTTTAAAAACAAAATTAATTTAGAAATAACTGATTAACAATTTTTTTTTTACTAGGCTACACTTTATACTTACTTTCTATAAAATCAAGAAGAATTAACTTTTGTTCGATTGTAATGTGTTTTGACATTTTTAACTATTAAAAATCCAATAAAACAGAACCGTGACAATAAAGGAAAACTCTTTTAAAATGATTAATGAATTTGATTGGCTAGTTCAAACGGAAGTTCAGCCATTTCAATAATGGCTGCTGAAAATGTATGAGAATATTTACGGTCATACTACAGTATACCCATGGAAGGGCTTCTTTGGTGTTGACTGACAGATCACAGCTGACTTCAGACAGTCAACATTTAGGTATGCATCTACATTTTAACTGTCAGAAGTGACAGCTGCTAAACACATGTATTTGCAGATGATATGGTTCGTCGTAGGGATACATAATTTGGTCTGGTAACTTTTCAAAGCCGTCAGCTGTAGCTCCTCGCTTCTTTGCTTCTTTCGTGTACTCGGATCGCATACGAATGAAATAAGGTGGAGCATACCAAACTATACCCTGATTTTGGTTGGAAGAACAGTAGAGAAAATCAAAACATATTTTTGGCGGCCAACATTGATAATATTTTCTTATATTATTTGTGTTATTTGATAGGTATTGATAATATCTATCAAAATTAACATCTGCAAATGACATGACTTTATGTATGAACATATTAACATTGTTTTAGTAATTTTAGTAACTAACTTCTAATGTTCTTCCTACCAAAATCATACTATACAAGGTAGTAACTTCCTCGCTCGTAGACGAAACGCGACACTAACGGGCTCGCATACGACCTGTGAGAGAAATATCTGCACAATCGAATTTCTGAACTGAGATATTCTACTTGTAGACACAGACAGCAAATTTTAGCTCTCACTCTCTCAGTTTGTCAGTTGTCTATCTCATGAAGGAACATTTTGAAAGTGAGTTGTTTTAAAGAATCCTCACTTGGAAGCGCTGTTATCACAGGATATTTTATGTTCTACCCGACTCGAGGGGCACATAGAATCTTCCGTAAGGTTGTGTATCTGTAATTTCCTTTGTCTGTGCCGTGGGCACGGGAAGATTCCTGTAGAGCATTGGCATATCAAGCCAAATGTGCCGGGTTCGATTCCCGTGTCCAGGCGTAATTTTTCAATTCTCAGAATATAAATGATAAAACTAGCAGGCATCGCGTAGAAGAGAATGGTTAAAGCTAGAGCATAAAACTGTCAGAGCGTCAAAGTTTGTGACATGGCATCTTAAGTAAATAAGTTTAAGCTTGTGAGAGTGTGTCATATTAAACTAGACGTGCAATACCCTTAGAGCACATACCTAAGTGACATGACACACGATCTGACAGTAACATGCCAGAAATATTACAATGACACATATGTATGTAACGATACTCACGATCAAACTAAATATCTTCAACTTCTAAATGCTATTTTATTGAATGTGTATGCAATTTTTTGTGAACAGTTGTGATTATTTTTTTGAGATTTTAATTCCTGTCAGGGGGTGTGGCACAAAGAGTGTTTTAGTGGAAAAGGGATGGGGGTTTATAGTACTCGACAAATATGTCCAAAAAAAGATAATCAGTCAACTACATGAAAAACATTTATCCATATATGCTTTCAGTAAAAACTATTTAACGTGCAAAGAAAACAATTCATTACAGATGAATTAAACAATCTTTTTTTTAATATAGTATTTTCATGAGAAATCTTGTGATTTTCTCTTTTGGGTACTTCGGACCTTTCTAAAAATTGTTATGTACTTTTAGCTTTGACTCTAAAGACAATTTTTTGTGTAGCATGTGTGCTCAAATTATAAAAAGATATATAGATTCTATTTATGTTTTAAAATGTAAGAAGAAGCGCTTATAAATATGTAATATTTAGAGTGTCATAAATCTGACGTTTCATATGAACAAAAATCAATGATTTACACAATAATACTAAGCCATCGGCTAGCTATAATAGGAAACATAATTGTAACTAGTATTTCAATCACCCTCCCCTTCTTTATAATGTTAGCTACACCATTGACAATAATAATGATCGTGGTAAACGAAGGTTTTGAGTTCACACTTTTTGGTGAGCAAACGTTAAAAAACGTAGCGCTTTCAAAGAGTTAAATAAGTATACAGAAAAATTTCAGTCGTTTTACAGCATAAGTAAAGAAACATTTCATTTATTACTAAGGAAAACTGAACCTGGAATTTTAAAACAAAATGTGCGTGTCACCTGATGAACGTCTTTTAATAAACTTCAACAAATGTCCAGCGAATTAAATGAACTAACTTGTCTGTAGCATGTGACTGTAGCATGCAGCACTCGTCTGACACTGACGTGGTGGGTGTCAGGTCACCACTATTGCACGTCACTTCAGCGGGCGCTGACTCATATATCTATATTGGTTTAATCTGAATATTAGATGCCAGATTACATGTCACATCATTTTGGTTAGCCCTCCGCCTTATATTCTGGATAATTCACCCACAATGTGCCATTAGTTGTTAGGATACTCTGCAGCTGCTCCAGGTAGTTTCCCAGGTAAGGGTCAAAGGCACTTGCGGTCATTAGGGAATCAAATTCCTCCTGAGTGGTGTTGACGTTGGTGCTGTTCACTTCTGACATCTTTAGGTTGGTACTGGGACGTTTACTTCCACTGATACTAGAACTGCGTGCTCTACGACCTAAAAGTAAGGCGCACAACAAGCCACGGGTTAACACTGTGAGGAATAAGAGTGTAATAAGAGTGTAATATTAACCAGAGTTTTGCCATTATAAAAGCTGATTTAATTTGCAGTAAAATAGTAGGCATAACTTCCCGGAAAAGTTATATTCAAGTGGGACAAATCGCTCACTTGTGAATGATGCATTACCATATGCCACATGCTTATTAACAGTCAAAAATACTAGAGAGTAAGATCCTGGTAGGAAAAAGGTCCTTTCAGAAGGATCTTTTTAAGAAAATCTGGTTATACATATAAAACCACTACCGAGATTTTATCTTTTGTAGCTTGCATTTAATAATGTTGGACGTGAGAATTCTCCTAATCTCACCTATACGCCTTAGCTAGAAAAACATAACATAAAATCAAACTAACAATATAATAATAATTACTCACGAACTGGCTTAGCTCCCATCCCCACAGATGGGTGTAAGGCTGGCGTCGTCGACTTGAAGTTACACACATATATAGGTCTTAAAGGACACAACCGAGCAACCAGCAGCTCTTCCAAAATGGGAAAAATGCGTTCTGCGTGACGGGTGACGTAGAACCCCTCTTCAGTCACATCAGTCATGTCCAAACGGCCCATGTAGGCGAACTTGGCTGGAAGGTAGTTACTGAATAACGTCTCAATGGCTGTCTCCCAGATTGGGATGGCTCTGCGCATTGTTTTCTGATCCAGCATCCTGAAAGAGTAATTAAAGTCTCATGAGTTATTTGATTGAAATGATGCGATAGTGATAGTTCGATGTAGGTGTTGGTTCATTCATTGGCATTGATTGTGCTGGTCCCTCATGGCGTCCGCAACTAAACTCGATGTGAACACGGTGTGTGGATGTTAGAAGACCATTCTACCTGTGCCAGAGTAGGTCAAACCCGTACAGGGTTCCTTCATGGTGGTGGCCCCAAGGTAATGTCCATCCGGGCACACGGATAAACCCCTGAAAAGTCATCTATGTGGGAGCAAGGGGAAGAAGAGGGTCCTTTGTCCTCTGCATACTTAGTGGTTGGTAGTGCGTACCTTATTTCGGATGGGGATAGTGGCTCAGGCCACCTTCACGAGGTCCCCACGGGAAAATTTAGAGTAACGCCTCCTGAAACCCCGGTGATCCCTAAGGCCAAGTTTCTGACTTCCTCTGTAATGCTGGTCATGAAATGAAGTGCCAAAACACCCACCTCTGAATCTAGGATGTGGTGGTAGGGGGGTGGGGCATAACTTAACCAATGAAGTATGGGTTAACGACGGACAGAGATTGGTGGCCTGAACTACCAAGAATACGACTGCGATAGATTAAGGAAGCTTCGGGACGGGGTGACTGTTTTCCATAGTGAGCACCAGATGTCCGGCTGAGTATCGCTCAGCTAATGGCAAGCTTCAATGAGCAACAGTGTGAGAACAAGAACTGCGGCCATCCAAGTTCATCAGAACGGTAAACCTTAATATTATGTTGGGATATTATTACTACACTTAAAATTTCTCTAAGTCGACCAAACGCCATGGTACGTCAAAATGTGTAGCGGTTAGTTTCAATCACAATTTTTAATTTAGTTTAATAGTAAACTGATCAATTGATCAACTGATCAATTGATCAACTGATTTGTTTTCGAAACAAAAATATTGTCTCAAAATATATTTATGTAAAATAAAGATGGTATGATAAGTCCATTAAGGCATCACTAAAGTAGTAGGGTGTATACTTATATGATTTTGTAACCAGGTTTCCATTAATAATTATCAAAAGATTTAACATCATCTATAATCATATAAAAAAAATAAACCCAAAGCTATATATATTCGTGCTCAAATATATTCATTGTACCCTTTGTAAAACTCAGATTATACAAAACAATAATTTTACCGTTTTTTATGGTCTTTTAGCTTGAATGGCGAGACGAAATTAAGGGTGTTCGAAAACTTTATACTTATGAAAATATTTATTCATAAGGGATGAAGATAATGGTGAGAGTAGTAGGTTACTCTATGATAAGTTACATACCTTGTGAACATAACCAGAGATCGTTAGAGTATACAAATAGCTCAGATTATTGTGGGATGGACATTCAGTGCTAACGGAGGAAACTAAAATCGAGTCCAGGGTATTGACTGGCAAACCTATTGGAAATAAATCAGCGAGAAAACCTATACGCAGATGATAGGATAACATTAAAATGGATTCGAAAGAGATAGGGTGTAATGAGTTAAACCGAATAGAATTAGTTCAAGATATGAATAGGTGACGTACTTTTGTAAGTGTGGCTATGAATTTTAGAGTTTCTAGTGCCATAAAGTAGGTAAGTTTATGGTAATCTAATTAAAACACATTGAAAAATATATCTCTAGCCAGATGTGCCCCTTACTAAAAATCTCTTCGCCAAAGCCCAGGTAGGGAGTGTTGCCAGGACAAGCAGTCTTGTCTACTCTGTACCAATGAATTTTCTCATCACTCAGTAGAACACTCATGAGCCCGATGTAAAAACAAAATACATTTCAATAGAGATCAGAGCCTATAAATATTCATATTAAGGTTCTTATCTGGCATTTTCGCTAGACGAGATTGACTATGTTAGGCGTTTGACAACATTTTAGAGGTTTAACTTGGCAAAGCTAACGATAGCATTACACCTAACTCGTATTAATCTCACGTTTGATCCACACAATCATGCTAACCAGTGCAACATCCCAGCGTGTATGAAGGCTGCTGCTATAGGCGGTTCCTGCGCGGCGAGTTGCAAGAAGGTGGCCGCGGCCTGTCTCAGTGGGACACTTGTGTTCATGAGGCACTGTACGATCTTGTTCACCCCACCTAGGTTCAGGAACCAATCTCGGGCCTGGCTTTCACATATGTAACCACAGAGGCAGTGGATCGCGGCTATCTTAAGCTCGACATCAGCTTCTTTGCCTTCCTGCTCGCGTGAACATACATCCACTGTTTTAGTGTCTTGCAAGAGAAAATAACATTTTCTTAACATCGATTCTTACTACACATTTGGGTTATAAGCTTATGTACTAGTTACGCTAATGGTTTGATAAATTAGGAAAGTTATATAAAAAAAAGTGTACCCCCATTTGTGTGGATCGGGAGTGGAAAATCATTTAGGAAAACCCACTCTCAGTACACCCAACCGAGATTCGATCCTTTATCTCCCCGTCATCGGCAGTCTGGTCTACTGGCGAGAGTAGCGCGTTAGACCACACGGCAACCGAAGTGGGTAACATATTTTAGAATTCATAATTGGCAAAGAATGGGAGAAATAAATATTTTGACTTGAATATCGTGGTTTAAGAAATGTTCCCTAAACTTTAGACGTCCGTGAAGTTGCCCCCCACTTTTAAAAATTCAAGTTTTTATGATTTCAAACATTTGTTCCGTTTTGATAGGCCCACAAATTATATGTTTACATTGGGGGGAGTGGGGGCGAAACTTCACGGTAGCCCCCACACTTGTAAAAATTCAAGTTTTTATGATTTCAATTATTTGTTCCGTTTTTATAGGCCCACAAATGATATGTTTACATTGGGGGTGGGGGGACTTCACGGTAGCCCCCACACTTGTAAAAATTCAAGTTTTTATGATCGCAATCGTTTGTTCTTAGTTTGTTCCGGATGTTCCGCAAAAAGTTTCGTTTATTTCGCATTCGTTCTTGCACAAATGGGACGTGACCTTGTGGCGCTTTGTTTACTCGTGAGGGGCCAACTTTACGGTAGCCCCCTAACTTTTAAAAATACAAGTTTTTATGATTGCAATCGTTTGTTCTTCGTTTGTTCCGGATTGTTCCGCAAAATTTTTCGTTTGTTCCGTTTTGGTAGGCCCACAAATAATATGTTTACACTAGGAGGGGGTAGTAAGACGCAGTTAGAATAATAATAATAATAATATAATACTTGCTTGAGTTTTTTTAAAGCAGATATCGATTAAGAAGTATTTTTAACCATTTCGTTAAATTGGCAATTAATTACCCAATAAAAAGAATACATCACATTTTGTTCATGTAATTGGAATATAAAAAGATCTTATACATTATTTTAACATGGTTTGTATTTTAAAGCCACCCAGAACAATCCCTTTAATTTTAGTTGTACGAGTAGCTATCACCATTGTAATAAGTTGTTAATTTTAAATAGAATAACTTTATGTGACATGCTCCTTAATTTAAACACACTGTTATTTTTTCTTTCAGCTTAGTTACATAAACCAGAACACCTCAAGACATAATAACAAATAGTACTTTTAAACAAAATTATTCATAATTCTAAAATGATTCAATTAGGGAGTCATGGGTGACGTCTGTGTTGGGAGTCCGGGGTTCAATCCTCAGTCCCAGCGCAGATGTATCTGATTGCCAAACCCTTCCTTCCCCTCTGACAAGACGTGTATTAATCACAATTTGTGAATGTTTGAAATGCCAAGCTTCCACCGTAGTTCGAATTCCACGTTAAGCTGTAGGTCCTCAATTCCATCTTACAATCACTCTACCATTACACATTAGCGTAAGTGCGTATAACCCGAACGGGTAGTAAGACGCGGTGCTAAAAATATTAATTATTATTATGGAGTCAAAGCAATGTCAAAATAATTAAGATCGTGGTTCCAACTGTGAAGATGGCCTATGCTAAATAAACAACAACTTGAGAATAATGCAAATATTGTTTGGGGAAGGATAATCAAGGTACAAATCAAGAATTTGTGTATTTCTCCACAAGAAGCTAACAATTAAAAAACAAACAATAAACGGCTTTATTTTTAAGAGGGAATGGAGTGAAATTGCACCCAAACCCAATATGTACATTTAACTTTTGAAATTGTCACTCCACCCACATTCCCTTAGCGAAAAATAAATAATATAATATAAAATAATGGAACAAATGAAAAGTTTTGGGTTAACACTCTGAAATACAATAAGAACAAATTAATTCTATCTTAAAATATTAATTATTTATAAAAAAGTGCTACCATGATGTTGGCATTTTACGCGCAAAAAAAATCTTCACAAATTCACTTTATTTTTACGAAAGAACAAAGGTGTAACAAACGAAACTTTTTGTGGAACAATTCAGAACAAACGAAGAACAAACAGTTGCTAACTTTAGTCGGGGATGTTCACTCCACAGTCTCATTTTCCTAGTAAGGGCTCTATCTGGCATAAAAGTTACTAGCTTTACATTCACCTAGGTATTCATTCATGTCATGTGATAGTCCACTGTCAATTTTAATAAATATTATATATACATATCAAATCATATTAATAATACAGTAAGCGTATAACCCGAACGGGTAGTAAGACGCGGTGCTAAATATTATGATTATGATTATTATTATTATTATTATTATTATTATTATTATTATTATTATTATTATTACAGTAACATGTAGGGGCATGCGAAGTCGACTTTTCAACTCTAATTGAATCCAACAATCCATGTAGGATATTTTTCCCTTGAAAGCAAACGAAACAAAATAATTTGTTACTCAGTTCACAACCACGCATCCACTTAAATGTATAACAAATGTTGTGATTAAAATGTCTATGATAGGTAGTATGTGATTTATTCTAAGAAGAACAGTTTATAATTAAAATTGGTGGTGGCCTGACTTAATTCTTAGTTAAAAGCTTTTTAATCTAAATTAAATAAATTTGTATAATGTACTCCACAGAATTAATTACAGGCTTCATTTTTTAAACACTTTTACCGTTGAACGAAGATAATAACGATAAGCAAATGAAAATGACGCAGATGCACTGGTATAATAATTATAATAGCAAGCCTACACTCTTCTCCCCCCATTTACCGTGAACTTGAGGAACATTTACTTTTCAGAGCTTAAAAAAAACTAGAAAAAGTTTATTTAAATCTTAATATTTCCCTTATTTACATAAATTATATAATATTATATATCTCTATAATGAAAACCTCTTTTCGCTGTATGAGGTAATTGTATTATGTTTGGAAGAAGATTTAAGAAAGGTGGATAGAGACATTCCGATAGAATGAAACCTAGGTCGGGGGATTGGGCGGTGACGATCGAGGCAACCATTACCTCTTTGTCCAATGGCAGCAGTGTAAAGTGTGAACTGTGTTCTTCTTTTCAATGTAAAGGCCATATTGTGTTTGTCCCCCTTTTATATGGTTCTATCCACCTTTCCTATACCTTCTTCCAAATATAGTACAATTATATAATATTGTTATAGCTTATATTTGTTTGTGTGTATAACGGGGTGTTTGGGTGGGAGGGCACATGCACTTGTTCCACTTAGGACAATTCGCCAATGGTTTTAAATATTTTTCCGCACTGCAGGCCTACCTGTAAACAGGCGAGCAAAGCTTCCAGAAGTTTTGACTCTAGTAGTTTGACTCGTATGTCCTCGTGAATCGACAGAGCTATCAAGCAGTGAACTAGGGTGATGGACAGCTCGACAGGCATCTTACCAAACAACTGATGAAAAAGTGGAACAAGAAATTCCTGTAACATTAAATGGGAAGAAAACTGTGTCAATATTAACGTTCTCTTTAGTCTTGAGCAGGACTATATCATTAACTTTGAACCAATATTCCCTACTGGGTTCATATAATAGATATATAGAAACACAGAGTCAGTTTAACACATATATTTATTATAGTAAATATAAGATAAATTGTCATAAATACAGGTTTCACAAGATTGAACAAATAGCAAAGAGCAAATAAAGAATGTAACATTTACAGTCTCACTTGGTAGATTTGTTATTAATAGGTATTCATAAAACATGATGAATACACAGCTGATATCTCCAGCTGATTGGAGGCTAGGAAACAGGTGTCACTAAAGTACTACTGCTGGTCTTATTCCCCTATGGTACTGCCAGCATAATATAGTACGTTGATAACTATTAATTTCTATGCTAAATAAAAACCTAATTATAGGCTAATATAATAATAGAACAATTAGCGTGGACCCCACAATGAATCTAAGGCAATTTCCTTGGGTAGCGCCATTAAGCCAATACTCAGCTAATTCACAGTTTTCAACAACATTTACATAAAGTCCTAAACTTGTTTTTAAAGTAAACAGACATCCTGGTAGTAGCCCCCAATATAAAAAACTAATGTTCATGACGTTTAGGACGTCATGGCTAAATTCGGAACAAGATAGTAACGAACTCGTGACTCATACTAAGTCTCAACACTAACATTCTTAGCCAGAGGCTTTAATGTAAGAACAGTGCCACGTGACACATAAATAATCTTAGCAAACATATATGCTCAAGTTAGACATACCAAATTTAGTAAACCAAAACAAAACTATTCTTCTAGAAACCAAACGAGGCTTCTCATGAAATAAAATACATATAATTTTCCTTTGAAGAAGGATGCATAAGTTACATTACTTTACAAAAGTCCTAGTAGCAAGGACTTGGCCACGACGACAGGATACCAGTACAGCTGAACGCGTCGTCCATGTCCACGGTGAATTGAGTAGGGCGACCCCTTATCCCGTTGTCACGGCTGAAGGTAGCGAATCTGACGCCGCAGTCGCCATGGTCCTTCGTGACGGCGCCGGGTGGCGAATACTCCGTGTAGTCTTGACTCACGGTGGAACCTTTCTACGAATCTGACGCCGCAGTCTCCATGGTCTATAGTGTCGGCGCCGGGCGGCGAATACTCCTTGTAGTCTCGACTCGTTGTGGAATTATTCTACGAATTGCTATCTCTGGACGGCCCATATATATACCAAACCTGGCTAGGACAGGACGAAGAAGAAATGGAAAATAAGAATGTAAGAACCAGACAGAAATAAAGGAGAATAAACGTGGGGAGAAAAGGAAAACAAAAGAACATTATTAAAGGTTCTTCAAATGACCACCAGTATCGCTGCGTGCGCAACAGGTCAAGGCGTCGACTCTTCACCTCTCGCTCTTTTGACCAGCTGAGCGCACGTGATGGGTCGGCCATGCTTGAGAACCTCGTGTTTTTTAAAAGAATGATATCTGCAGACATCTGGCTGGGGTGAGCTTGTTCATAAATATATATCATAATATATCTGTATTAATTTACTTATTTAATATCCACTATTGTTTTTATGAAAAATAAGGATATAGACATATTTTTAAAACATTTTTCGTGTGTGTACACCACGTGGTCGTAGAACGCCCGTTTATGAATTATTATCCCCCAGGAAAAGCGAAGTGTTAAAGTCTTTAGTTCATAAACACAATCATATTAGCCTTCTTCTTTGATATTTAACACCGTAATTATCAAGATACAATATTTTTGATCAACCACGTGTTAGGAGGTTAGACGATAGGTAACTTTCGTAGATCAGAAGATATAACTTTAGAGACAGATTATATTAAATATGCTGATTTAATTTCTGTCTCGCATAAAATCCCAAAAATATTAAATATTTTCTTGTAGCTGTTCAACCATTTGGTTGACACGCTACAACTTAACAGTAGTGGTAATACAATGAGGAAGAATTTGCTGTTAAAGTAAAATGCCCAGTAAAGGATTTTTGGTTGTATATTAAACATGATTCTTGAGCTACACTATTTACGAATAGGGCTTTAGATACAAGAAGGGGTTGCGGAGAAAAATTTGGCTGCTTGAAAAGAAAGTGCATTCAGAAAAACTACGCCGGATAAAACAGCACGTGTTGACTGAAACGCGTAGTGACAAATTAAAAAAGAATGCCATACATACATGAACGAATCTAGCTAGTTGAGCGATCCTGTTGTCAGCGTCCATTTGCTGTGAAACCATCGTGCAATCTTCTTCATACTGTTGGTGAATGGGATCGGATTCACGAGACAGACCATCAATTAAAATATCTCTTGGGCGATCCGACTAACGTCTGCAATCTGATTGCCTCTACCCAGTAACTGGGCGATATCTGGGAAATTTTGTCACCAGCAGGGGCGAACTGTGCTGCCAAGATACCATGAGATATCCCAGTGGGCCGTTTTTATTTGGGCTACCACAACTACTTTAAACTAAAATAAAGCTAGCCAATCAATTCTAAAAGGTTGGGTTTTTATTACATTTTAGTCAAAAGTTTCAGTAAGAAAGACTGAGGGTGTCCAAAATACACTATTTGTGAAAAGCTACAGTGGCATTACATGTAAAACCATCACATTTTTGTTTCTTGGTGTTGTTTATAAATAATTTTGCCAAACGTAAAAGCATTTATTTAGTGAATTCTGACTGTTTCTATCTTTGTAATATACACAAGTAGTGGGCGGAGGATCAAACAAACTCAAGTATTTCCAAAATATACTTATAGCTGCCATCTACAATTTAAGAGAATTTTTGTTCGTGTCAATAGTAAGTTGAAGCTGATGACTTAAGTCTTAAGGGGACTAGATAGTGATATAATCACCGATACTATCGCTGAATTATCTCGGGATTAAATTTGATAATAAACGAAATCGTAAATACTTCACCTCATCATTTCACCTTTACAAATAGGGCTTTAAATACCTCTATATGGGGAAAGGAGTGAAACTAAGCAATCAGATTAAATTTAGGCATTAAATATAAGCTATCAAAATCACATTTTTTTGTATAGCATTTAGTAAAAAATAGGGAATTCAACCCCCGAATGTGAGCTTTACGATACTCTGTTTAGAGTGTAACACATTTTGGTTGAGTGTTGCAAGTATGCCCCTATTTATCTGGCTCTTAATTTTATAGGTGATCTGTGTGAAACATTGTTCAGTAGCAGGGCTGTAGGCAGGATTTTTATTATGATTATGTATACTTAACTGGTTAACAATACAATGTCCTATGATGTGATATAGTTATGGTGACAAATAAATTATTATGGAGATATTTCCTTAAGTAATAGAACATAATTTAAATATTTTGTATTTTATTAGGACGATGAAAAACGTAAGCATTGTAAAAACACACACACAATAGTATCATTTAAAGTACATCAGAAATTTTCTTAAAAATTTAACTCAAGATTTTCAGAAACATAATAGTTCAAATTGTGTTGTGTATAATAAATAAACATTCTCTTGGCTAGGCCTATAATAGCAAACCCGAGTTTGGTGACTGTTCTACTTTAAGATTTATGAAGCCACTCCTCTGATGACATCACCAAAGCGTCTTACGTTGCAACGTCTTTGTTAGTTCCGGTCTTTATCTCGAGTGGCGAGCATCTGCTCTTTGTTCTTTAATAGTTTATTATTCTTTCATAAATAAAACTAACAAATTGTATTTCCATTTCACAATTGAAAACGTCGATTGCATTTCACAAAATTATCTATAATTTCATTTGCCCTTTTGCTGAGGTCTCGATGAAAGTTAAGAGCTGCTAGGCCATTCAATTTAGTTTTTGACAGCCTATTCCGAAGGTAAGGTTTTATTCTTCTCTGTGTTGAAGATGAACACTCGACACTGCACCCGCAAGATTGGATATGCACCTGGGAATGTATCAGCATTGCATGCAACACATCAAATATGTCTTTGTCTCCAGCTGCCAATCTCTCCCTCCACATTGTTACATTTTCCTCATCCAATGATGTGGAAACATTTACATTCACCAGTCTATTCCTCCTCCATATCAATACTTCCCCCTTCTACTCTTCTTTATTAATTTGTAAAATGCAATTATTTGTTTTCCTACGACACTCACACGCCTTTTCATCCACCTTTTCGTTTTGGAGGGGGAAGCGGGGGAAAAGAATGATGAAAGCTGAGAGAATCGACTCATGCTTAGTGAAGCGATCTTCAATGTGTGTGTTGAATAATTAAATAAATGGAATGAACATTGAAATCCTAAAGTAATCAGTTCTTAATTTGTAGAATCCTACTCAAGGGCAAAACTACAGAATGAGAGAACACAACTTTGCAATCTATTTGAAACTCAGATGATTTGATGGAACTAGGCAGTTTAAATGCAGCGGAATAAGTTTTTGGAAAGGGGACGGGTGGATTATGAAGAATACTTAGTGGAAAGGGTAGGATTGTTGGAGCAAGACAAGAATTCTCGCTCGCAGCACTCAACCATTCTTGACGCATCGATACCAACAGCTTGTCCGAAATATACATTAAACTTCGGGCAAGAAATTATTAAGAATGAGTATTAAAAATATCTCTTGAATTTATTTATCAATGGGAGGGGTTTGAACCTCCAAACATTCCCCTCCCTCCCCCCTCGTGCGTATGGCCCTGTTCAGTAGTATTTATGAATGTATGTTAAGTGGCCGTCATACTGTATTCCCGAGTCGCTTGGAATCTGTAATTTCACCCCTTATTGCCGTAATAACAGACAAAAGAGTGAGACAAGAAGCTTCTAATAGCTTAGTAACAGTTTGAAAATACTAGGCTCCTATTGGTTCAATTTCAAATAAGGTAACGAAGAAACTGGGCCAGTCAAAAGGGTCACTCTGAGTTCAAATTTAATGGTAGCAGGCTTCAAATTTATTACCATTCAATTTAAAATTTTTGTTATTATGTTTCAAATCGTGTTTCAACTGTTACTGCGTATTTTTGTAGTTTAAACAAAATCAAATGGTACACGCTTCTACAGTATAAGGTATCAATTGAAAGTTAGAACAGAGCTATGAAAATTAATTAAAACCACTCTTGTCACTGTGTTTTAATTAACAGTACAGAGAGTAGTCACGCATACTTTAAACATTCATCGCGGTTTCAAACTGTTTCGGGAAGCCAACAGAACATTATTATAAATTTCTCTTTTTCTCTCAATTATCTGTTTTTTCTAGCAAGGTACCACACACCTGTTTGTTTTCTAGCAAGGTACCACACACCTGTTTGTTTTCTAGCAAGGTACCCCCACACCTGTTTGTTTTCTAGCAATGTACCCCCTCACCTGTTTGTTTTCTAGCAATGTAACCCCACACCTGTTTGTTTTCCAGCAAGGTACCCCCACACCTGTCTGTTTTCTAGCAAGTTAACCCCTCACCTGTTTGTTTTCCAGCAAGTTAACCCCTCACCTGTTTGTTTTCCAGCAAGGTACCCCCACACCTGTCTGTTTTCTAGCAAGTTAACCCCTCACCTGTTTGTTTTCCAGCAGTGTAATCGACATCTTCTTGTCGCCTCTAAGAAGCTCGCAAAGCGCATGCGCGGCGGACTGCCGAGTCTTCCAGGGCCTGGACTCGTTCTTCAGACAGAGCAAGAGGTTCTTGACGGGGTTCTCCTTGACAATGACTGCGAGCGCGTGCCTGTTGCGTGTCATGAGCGCTATACCCAGACATGCTGCCCCTGTCACTTGGCTGTTGTCTCCCCGCAACAATTGACACAACTCCTTCTCAATGTTGTTTTTGTGCAGCATCTGCAATCAAAGCACAAGCGTTGTCTACCGGTTTTGTTTTACATCCCAGGATGTTGGATGTATTGTTACAACGGTTTACTAGCTCATGCCACCATCTTAAAGACATGGAGAGTATTATGTGTGGAGTAGGAGACTCGGTCTCAAACTAGTTGTTTAGTTAGGGATTAACTATCACATAACACCAACTGGTAGACACAGATAGTGTTAGGTGTGAAATAAGTGGCTTGACTTTGAACCAGTAGCCCAGCTTGGTATCCATCCCCTAATTATGTCGAGAGAGGATTAATATAAACGTCAATATATCCCTTTCATTTTATTATCTATTTATATAGTGTAAGAACTTACAGTAAATAAAGGTATATACATATAAAAGCAACAAACACAATATAGCTTTTACAGTGAAAAATAATAATACAGTCCACACTTTGCATTTATGCCACCGGATAAAGAGGTAATGGCTGCTTCTTCAAGAAAATTTATTGTTACCACCAAATCCCTTGATATAGGTTTCATTTTTTTATCGAAAATAATCAAGGACTGTGAAATGTGCAACGCAACTTCCTTAGAGGGGAAACAAAGCTGCACAAAAATCTAAAGAAAATGGATATACTGCTAAGAATAATGGGACAATTACACAGAAACATGGGGAAGGAACGAATAAAATAAATAACAAACACAGGAAATGAACATTGAGGTTTTTCTTTACCATTTCTGTCTACATTTTTTGGTTTTATTCTTCTGATAAAGGAATATTTGTGGTATTGTAAAGTTGTATGTGATTGTGTGAGGAATAATACCAACGAGAATATGGAATACTCACGTCTCTGCCAAGCTCAGTGTTGGCCAACCTGGCCATGACGCCAAGAGCCCCCTCCACGAGGTCTGGTTCATGCATTATCTCCATATACTGCAGCAACTTTCCGAGTCCTCCTGAGCTGTGCAGGTACTGAGCTGTCAGAGGACCTTCAGCACAGTTCAACAGGATGTTCAGAACTCCCTGGTGAAGTTCCTTCCACTCTAACATCTGTAGATGCAGGTAACATTACAATATACTGTGCAGGTAACATTACATGATACTGTGCATATAACATTACAAGATAAGTTGTGCAGGTAACATTACAAGATAAGTTGTGCAGTTAACATTACAAGATACTGTGCAGATACTGGGTCGTCAGAGGACCTTAAGCACAGTTAAGAAGAATATTCAGAATTCGCTGGTGAAGATCCATATAATCAAACATTTGTAGATACAGGTAACATTAATAGATTAGCAGTGACATAGATACATTTTATACAAGAGCATCATTTAGCCAATGAATACAATACAATGCGATATTTCGAGGTTATTGGGGGATCTCAACAAATGAATATACTGTCAGTATTGAGCACTAACAAACAAAACCAGCCCCGTGTTGTAGTGGTCAGTGTACAGTACCTGGCTACAGGCTTAGGGGTCCCAGGTTCAATTCCTGGCTGGTACCATGGGTGTTATTTCCCCCGAAAAGGGGAACTACCCCAAAGGTTATCAAGGTAGGGTTAGCTAGTCTTAAGTTAGGTTTAATATGACTGCTGGCTCCACGCCTTCATAAGCACTATCATCACATCTCATTGCGGGTACGACGCAAGAACAAACTGTATAGGTGTATCCTGGTCAACGTTCTGTGCCTTCTGAGTGGCTATTAGCGTACACACACAGGTGACTGAACTAGGTACTATTCCTCCCGTTCAAAGATGCTTTCTCCTATGCATAAGTTTGTTACCACGCTACCCCCTTGTTACTGTAGTCTTGTGTCAGCTAAGAACTTGAAAAGATGCATTAGAAGACAAGCTATTAATTGGTTTTAAGTTAACCACAACAAAGAAGGTTTCAGAAGCTAGATGCCTATAGCTCTGACAGATGTATGTATAAACAAAACAAAGTGTTGACCCACCTCAATAATGTCTAAAAGTTTTTCCAGGCCACCCGACTGCCTGAACAGTTCCTGCATGAGCTGATCATGTCTCCTCCGCGTCAGCCCCTCCAGAACTGTCACCGCCAAAGCCTGGATCACAGGATACTCGCTCTTCAGCAGGCTAAGGATGGGCTCAAACTTGAATTCCTTAGAGCTGCTGAACGCTTCTAGGGTAGTCGGGTCACGCAGCATGTTTGCCATCAACTGCAGGGCAGGTATATCGACAACATATTAGTAGTCCCATAAAGTTACTACACAACGTCTCTCTGATGGTCTGTTAGGCCCCCGTGAAGGGAATACACAACGTCTCTCTGATGGTATATTAGTCCCCCCATGATAGTGAATACACAACGTCTCTTTGATGGTCTGTTAGGCCCCTCGTGAAGGGAATACACAACGTCTCTTTGATGGTCTGTTAGGCCCCCGTGAAGGGAATACACAACGTCTCTTTGATGGTCTGCTAGTGCCCTCGTGACGTGAATACACAACGTCTCTCTTGTTGTCTGTTTGTGCCCTCGTGACGTGAATACACAACGTCTCTCTTGTGGTCTATTAGGCCTCTCGTGAAGTGACTACACAACGTCTCTCTTGTGGTCTATTAGTCTCCCCATGAAGTGAATACACAACATCTCTCTTGTTGTCTATTAGGCCTCTCGTGAAGAGACTACACAACGTCTCTCTTGTTGTCTATTAGGCCTCTCGTGAAGAGACTACACAACGTCTCTCTTGTTGTCTATTAGGCCTCTCGTGAAGTGACTACACAACGTCTCTCTTGTGGTCTATTAGTCTCCCCATGAAGTGAATACACAACATCACTCTTGTTGTCTATTAGGCCTCTCGTGAAGGGACTACACAACGTCTCGCTTGTGGCCTATTAGTCCCCTCATGAAGTGACTACACAATGACTATGATGGTCTGTTAGTCCCCTCGTGAAGGGACTACACAACGTCTCTCTTGTGGTCTATTAGTCCCCTCGTGAAGGCTCTACACAACGTCTCTTTGATGGTCTATTAGGCCTCTCGTGAAGGCTCTACACAACGTCTCTTTGATGGTCTATTAGGCCTCTCGTGAAGGCTCTACACAACGTCTCTTTGATGGTCTATTAGGCCTCTCGTGAAGGCTCTACACAACGTCTCTTTGATGGTCTATTAGGCCTCTCGTGAAGGCTCTACACAACGTCTCTTTGATGGTCTATTAGGCCTCTCGTGAAGGCTCTACACAACGTCTCTTTGATGGTCTATTAGGCCTCTCGTGAAGGCTCTACACAACGTCTCTTTGATGGTCTATTAGGCCTCTCGTGAAGGCTCTACACAACGTCTCTTTGATGGTCTATTAGGCCTCTCGTGAAGGCTCTACACAACGTCTCTTTGATGGTCTATTAGGCCTCTCGTGAAGGCTCTACACAACGTCTCTTTGATGGTCTATTAGTCCCCTCGTGAAGGCTCTACACAACGTCTCTTTGATGGTCTATTAGGCCTCTCGTGAAGGCTCTACACAACGTCTCTTTGATGGTCTATTAGTCTCCTCATGAAGTGACTACACAACGTTTTTCTAGTGAGCTGTTAGTCCACTTTTTAAGAGTCTGAGGAACGTAATTTTTCAACTAATACAGTTTATAGCAAAGAAATTATTTTAAACAGCACCGGAGGCCATACGCATAAAGATTTAGTTCAACTTTGAATGGTTTGCCAGTGATGTTGAGGTTGGGGGTTTGGATGCAATCTGGAAGTTCCGGCCAAGGGCAATAGGGATCGTTTTCACAATCCTTCTTCTCTTCTTATAGATTATCTCACAATTACTCTCTGTAAGATAACAGTTTGAATCTATCTTGGGTCAGATTGCACGAGTAGTAAGGACCAAGGAGTCGAACCGAGATTGTTATCTGTTCTGGCTCCGGTTAGAGCACAATAAATGTTCCGGTTATTTTCGGTTCCTGATAGTTTTCCAGTTCTATACATTTTTTTAAATTTTAGCACAGCGTCTTTCTATCAATTTGGGCTACGTTAGTGTACTAATGTTTTTTTAATGAGCGATGAAGATTTTTTTTTCTATATTCAGAAGAAGTGTATCCGTATTTGAGTGGAAGGCGAGTGGAGATAACCACTTTGGAAATAACACTCTGGTTCAAAAGTATTGCTAGATTAAAAACCTATTATAACGTAGGAACCTTAATAACAATAGTGCATCCTTCTAATTTGCATATTGATCTGTCACAGTCAGTCTCATAGTCAAAAAAATTCCAAATTGTGTTTTCTTTAACGTGCCCTATCAATAATATTATTTAAACCACTTACTAACAACAAAAATAATCTCCTCCGCCCTGTACACAAGGAACACATTTACTGAGCTACTTCTTAATTTAAGCTTGAGTGAAATAATTTCAAGTTTGCATTTTGCCACCCTCCATCTGTATATGGGTTTCACCTTTTGCCTTAACCTCCCCACTTGCCAATAGAGTCATCGTCAAGTAGAGGAAGTTTTGGCTGATTTGTTATGCGAGTTACAGGTTGTTTTCACAAACCCTTATCCTCGTTGCATGAACTTAGCATTACATGACTTGGTACCTTTGATTAATTTGTAAGATACACGTTTTTGGGTTGTTTGTAGCCCGACTCAGGATGTCCACCTTGACAGAAGCGTCAAGCTAGGTCACCTGCGAAAGGGCTGTATTTCTTTGCGAGTTACAGGCAGCATGCGCTAACACTTATCCTCATGGAACGATGGTAAGAAGTAGATGATTTCATTGAATGAGTGATGGAATGATTATGAGGTTGTGAATGTTACGGTGTTACCTTTTACCGTTACCGTTTTACCTTGTTACCTTTTACCTTACCATTTTTTTTATCGTGTTACATCTTTACTCTAGCCTTGGCCGTTTATATGGTCTTTCTTCCTGCGAGTCGTAATTACCTAGTGTCCTTATGATGGGGTTTTCATGGTTTACTACTTGTTCATAAAACCTGTTTCTTTTTTCATGGAAGAGTTCGGCGAGTGTCTTGATTTTTGTCATTGTGTGTAGATGCTCGATTATTGTCCGTATATCCACACCAGTTATAGTCCTGAGTATTTTATTTTGGGTTGTTTGGAATTTGCTGAGATGGGTCTTGGCTGCATAGCCCCATACTACGCAGCTGTAAAGTTTGATCGGTTGTATCACGCATTTGTAGATTGTAAGTTTTGTTTGTTGACTTTGTTGATTACCTTTAAGACGTGGGCAAAGTTGAATGAAAACCACCTTTGCCTTCCTGTTGGTTTCAGTGGTGGGTTTTGCCCATGTTAGCTTATTTTCTATATGTATCCCTAAGTATTTTGTGTCAGTATTGAATGGTATTTCTTCTCGGTATATCGTAAAGTTTTCCGGTGGTATCTGTCTTCTTCTGGATACGACTAGTGCTGTTGATTTGGTTGCATTTACTCTGATTCTCCATTTGGAGAGCCAGGATTCAAAAGTCTTTAAATATCGTTGAATTGCTAAAGAGGCGTAATATATGTTCCTTTCCCTGGTGTATATCAAACTATCATCGGCAAAAAGTCTTATAGTCATTCTCGGTTTGGTCGGGACGTCTGACACGTAGATGTTATACAAGAAGGGTATCCAGCACCGACCCTTGCGGTACTCCCGCCTCTGCTTGTACTCTTTCCGATAGGGTGCCTTCGACAGATACTTGAAATTGTCTATTATTAAGGTAGTTGTAAATCAGATGTATATCTCCACGTGGGAAGTTATAATTTATCATTTTTTGGATAAGGCCGAGATGCCATACCTTATCGAACGCTTTCTCCACGTCAATAAATATAGCTATTAGATATTCGCGGTTGTTGAAGGAGTCAGTGGCGTCTTCAGTGAAGTTCAGTAATGGGTGGATGGTTGAATGGTGTCTTTTGAAGCCAAATTGAAGGTCCGGAATTATCTTATGTTCTTGTGTGTGTCTTTTTAATATTTTTAGTATCAGTACTTCAAATAGTTTACCTGTCGTGTTTAATAGACTTATAGGGAAATATGCAATTTTAAGGGCTGCGTTGAAAATCAGTGTAAGGTGGTCTATTGCTGTTTCGGGCATGTTTTTTTTATCATTTCGTTTTTTACTCCGTCTAGTCCTGTGGCCTTGATCTGTTTTAGCTGTTTGATAGTGGCTTGGAGCGTTTGTTTTGTGACGGGGGTTGGTTGTCTCTGTTATGGGTCTTTGTATGAAGTTATTGACTGATCTGGTGACTTCTCTGTTGAAATTTTCGTCTTGTATGGGATTAGGCT
Source organism: Timema shepardi (assembly GCA_902151425.1). Taxonomy (NCBI): domain Eukaryota; kingdom Metazoa; phylum Arthropoda; class Insecta; order Phasmatodea; family Timematidae; genus Timema; species Timema shepardi. The sequence continues at coordinate 54,310 of CABFVX010001496.1, read as the reverse complement.
TGAGTTAATCTTCTAGAGTTAGTGCTATTGCTTTTGCTTTGTCCCCGCTGTTGTAAGCCATTCCCCGTGAATGGCTGGCGTGTTGGATCTTTTTGAAGTCCCTTTAAGTACTTTGGTTAGAGTCCAGGTTTTCTGCAGGTTGGTGGCTGTGTCAGTAACAAATTTATTAAAGTTGTTTTTTCCTGATTTGGTTGACTGTTCTTTTTACTATTGCCTTGAGTCTGTTGTATCTGATGCGTTCGTTAGGAGTTCTTAGTCTCTGCCAGTCCCTACGTGCTTCCCTCTTAAGGGCTAGCAAATAGCTTAATTCAGGGTGGTCGATTTTGAATTCATGTTGTTTTTGTGATGTAGTGTTGAGCTTGTAGGCTTCTTACAGGGTTGTTGTAAATAAGTCTATGGCTGCGTCGATGTCCTGCTCAGTATTTATGTCTATGTTCCTTGGTAGGGCTTCTTGTAGGTCCAATTTGTATTTATTCCAGTAGGTCGTGCTTATTTTTGGTTTGCGCCAGTTGGTTTGATGTTCAAGGTTGACTTACCATGGTTATGGTCTGAGTCAAGCTCTTGAAGTACTGTTATCGAGTCTGGTGTTATTTTTTGGTTGGTTAGAATTATGTCTATTATGTCCGGTCTATGGAGATAGTTTCCGGGATAGTAGGTGGGTGTATCTGGTGCTAGTATGTTGTAGTCCGTTTCGTTCGAGTGCTCCTCCAGTATACGTCCGTTGGTGTTTGTCATTCGACTATTCCATAAAGTATTTTTACTGTTTAAGTCGACGCCTATGAAGAAGCTGTCGGCTGACGTGACATTATCTAGGTCTTGTTTTAGTAGCCTCTTGGACGGTGGGTTTTAAGCGGCCACGAAGTTGATATGGCCTGATTTGGTGTTTATTGTAACCGTTGTGGCCTCGAGGTTTTGTGAGTCATAGCTGTCTGCCCTGTAGTGTGGTATGTGGTGTTTTATAAGGACAGCTGTACCCCCTCCCCTTCCATGTTCTCTGTCAGTCCGGTATATACTGTATCCTGCGATGTTCAGTCGTTTGTTAGCTTGTAGGTGAGTTTCACAGATGAGGGCCAGGTCAATACCATAGGTGCTTAGTAACTGTTCAAGTTCATGTTTCTGGTTCAGAATTCCATTGGCATTCCAGATTAGGATCCTTTGATGATTTTTTTCTTTCAAAGTATTTTATTCATCATCTCCAATGAGGAAAAAAGTCCGTGGCTGCTTCTAGTAGTTTCATTAGTTTGGATGTTTTGTCTTCAGTCTGTTTAATTTTTGTGAGATCTGGTCTGAGATGTTTTATAGGTCAGCAGATGTTGATCTCTTTTAGTATGTTTATTATCTCCTTTAAGTCAAACGGGGTGGTTTTCTCGTGTTCCTTTGTTTGCTGTACAGCGTCACTTCTATTGATTAAGGTATCCCTGTAGCTGCGTGGTGTCATGTTAAAATGGGTAGGTGCCACTGGTTTATTGTGTAGTAAAGGAAAGTCCTTGTCGTTTGTAGACAGCTTTTGTGTATGAGCGAAGAGTTTCTGTTGTCTCTGTTCTATTTTTTTTCGACTAATTTTCGGTACTCTGGACACTTAGAGTAATTTGCCGTATGTTTTCCTCCGCAATTAACACAGCTTTCTGGAGTAGTTGTGTCTTTCTTTTTGCATTCGGCGGTCAAGTGGGGTATCAAGCACTTGACACACCGAGGCTTGTTTGAACAGTTATTTTTTGAGTGAACAAATTTTTGGCATCTATGACATTGGAGAATATAATTCTGAGATTATATGTAGTGCTATATTTTCACTCTGGTATGACTCTTGAAACAGCTGGAAATTCTTGTCATGGTACATACAAAAATCGGTAGAAGTTTGACCTGGTCGTGTGGACTGTTTTCGTATTGTGTGTGCGATGTAAACTGCCGCACGTGTTGGTGAGTACCCCAATAGTTGAAGTTCTTCTCTAATTTCTTCTGTTAACATATTTGGGGGAAGACCTTTTATTACTACTTTGATTTTGATGTAGAAAATTTTAAATGTCCCTACCATGGTTGCTTTCATTGTTTTAACAATGTTCGAGTAGTTGGCCGTCCCTGAAATTAATATTGGGGGTAATTTTGGTTTGAGTTCTTGGGTATTTGTGGTGTTGGCCTGGGAGTAAGTGTTCGGTAAGTCCAGTGTTTCCATATGGTCCTCGTTGTCTGATAAAGTCTGGAATTTGTTGGTCATCCTGATTGCCTTTGGCGGCTTGTCTTCCTTGGTCTTAAATATATGTTTTCTTTTAAGTATCGTTGCTGCAACAAACTCATTATCATATCCCATCTCTTCGTCTGTTAGGTCTCCCTCCACGTCAATATCTCTAGAAGAATCTTGAGTTATTTGCCTTTTTTGGTGAGCCCTTGTATGGTCAGGGTTTTTGTCCACTTTTCCTCTGTTGTTGGCCCTGATAAGGGCCGACAACACTTTACAGAATTATTACTAAAAGCCTCTTTTAGTCTGTCAATTTGGTCTCAGAAGTATATGTAATCAAAGTTTGGTCTATTTCTGTAGAATGCTTACCGTCTCTGCGGTTGTGCCCGCTGGAATCTAATGTGTAAGATCAGCACTGACTTTGGAAGCCCGAGATCCTCGGCAGCAATGCCCGGTCGGACGACCCTTGTTTCACGGTAGATTTCACGAGATTTACGAGCGAAAATATCACAAAAACGTTCGATCTCGATGCGATCTCCTCGAAGACTGTCTTCGATTCGATGATCCCACCCTCCATCTCTCTTTACCCGCTATTATAAAGCCCCTCACAGACTGGCACGTCCTTCACGTGAAAGGCCACATGCTGGCCCAGTCACACGCCAGAACTGTGAGAAAACTGTCAATGTGTGAGGTCAGCATGTTGGAAGGACAGGCGCCACCTATCGGTCGGGTTGGAATTCCAGACCTGTGGAGTGTCAAGTCAAACCCCAAACCTATCAATCTGTGGGGGCAAAAGGTGAGATCTGTGGCAGGCGAGACCTACTGCGCATGCTCAATGCCCTTTGATCCCCTCATTATTTGAGTTCTGTTGCCAATTTGGTTCCTCAAGTATGGTGTGGTGGGTCTGTTACTATCACTATGATATTATTGTGTACATGCTACTATTTTATCTGTAGTAACATGTTCTAGTCTACTAATGCAAACTTTATATTTTTAAATTAAATAATATTTGAATTTGTGTGTTGTGGTAGTGTAAGAGTACTTATTTCAACTTAAATTTTTGCTTAAATCCTTACTGTAAAATATGTAAATAGTCAGTAGCGGATTTAGGTTTGAGGACGCCCTAGGCCCGAGACGATATGGCGCCCTTTTTTTTGTAACAGTATATATATGTGTGTGTGTGTGTATAAAATAATGAAAATAATAACAATAATAATAAGAAATCTAATTCAGGTATAAATTAAACATTTATTTTTTTAACATAACAATTAAATATAGAATTAATAATAAATTGCTTGTAATTAAAATATAAATTATTTTTATCTGATTAATCATATAATAAATTTTTTTCTTGCTTTCGTCCGTGCGAAAATATCAATGACCTCCTCATACTTAATTTCTTGAACCAATTGTGCTTCAATGGTTAGTAATGCAAGTTCATTTAGTCTGTCTTGTTTCATACTTGCACGCAAATAACTTTTCACTCTTTTCAGAGTGGAAAATGATCTTTCTCCAGAACCCAATCGATTTTTAATTTTAGTCATCTTAACATTTTGGGCGCCCCTCAAAATTTGCCGCCCTAGGCCCGGGCCTCACGGGCCTAAGCCTAAATACGCTACTGTAAATAGTCCTAACAATTAGTAGGGTGCGATGTATTTAAATATAAAAATAGCTACGGTACCTGTATCGAGTTCTTCTGTATATCAGGGTCCTTCGAGGTTATCCTGTCAAAGAGAAGGTTGAGAACGTTTGTCTCGACGATTCGCGCGCATGCGATGTTATGGGACGTAAGTTCTGCCAGAATGAGAGAAGAAAACTCTTGCATGAAGTGATCGTCTTCCTGCACAGGAAACAAGTTCGTAAGATAAGACTCTGTAGCGTGAGGCTCGATGCGCTAATTTTATAATGTGGTTAGTAGCAGTGCAACTCCTATTTGATATGCACGTGCAATTCTTCTCTTACGCCACCAACTAAACGGTGAACGCAGTATAGAAGCCGTGTTTTTAAAAATGTAAGGGTTTATTTAACCATAACCCTTTGTTAGATTTTCTTCTTTAACTAAATTGATTTGTATAAAGGTTCAAAGAAAGACTATGCCAAGTTTAAATTAAATCGCTTAATACGTTCAAAATTATCACGATACATATCCATCAAAGACAGACAAACAGACAAATGTAAGTCGGTGGAGTTAAAACAGAAAACTCGCTTCACTCATTCATTAAATCAAACCATATAAGTTTATGTTTTTATTTGTTTCTACACACTGACAATATTTTCTAGATCACCTATACAGGGAGGCTACTATACGAGCACGCAAGAAAAAATTTCCAACCCCTAATTGTTTTTACCATCTGTCACCTAAGCAAGCACGGGGTCCCCCAAATCGCGGGGGCCTGTTCAGCCGCACCATTCGCACACCCAAAGGGTGGCCCTAAACATATTAATATAAAATAACCGTGGCTCGCGTGATTCAAAATTTCAGTTTCACAATATATGCAAACATTAAAAAAGATATTTCAGCAAATGCTTAACATTTAAAATTCAAATCACTTGATATTAGCTATTCAACTAAAAACCTTTTAGGTGACACCATCTTGAAACGGATCACCAGATCGAAAATATATTATGTAGCCTACGTGCGTTGTTTGGCCTAGGCTACAAAATTTACTTTGCCAAGTTTCTTTAAAATTGTTATAGAGACCCTACACGCCAAGGCCACAGCCAGGTAAAAATTTCAAAGGAGGGGAGGGGGAGGGTTGAACTCAATCACTACCTCCCAAATGCCACCAGCAAAGAAAAATCACTAACATCAAATTATTCTTGAAGCTACTGTAAAAAGTTAACCAGTGACACTTATTGAGCTTAGTGAAAAGTTTATATTTAAAGGCCCTCCTTACCCAACTTAGCCAAGACTGAAAGAGAGCGTAAGTAAACTATTAATTAACAAAACAAAAAGGAGGATTAGAAGGTTACACAAAACACATGGTTTCCCACAGGGATCTTTAAATCAAAATCTAGTTACAAAAAAAGGCTTTAGAATTTATTACATAACAAAAAATTATTAAAGACATTTTATACTGTTAATTTAAAGTAAGATTTACATTTACAACTTTACCGATTTGTCAAAAAGGGTTACATCATAAAAATATGTCTCTAGTAGAAGACCAGAGAACCAAAAATAATATTAATAAAGATGAAGAAAATAGCCTTCAACCATCATACCTAATCCCCTGTGTGATTATAGTTCAAACCGAGTGGTATATAGAATGCTGACCGATGCAAAATAGCAACATGAAAACCAGGTCTCATGGTTAACCAATTTAGCGTTACATCACGATACAAAAATATACAAAATAATAAAAACTTTAAAGGTCATAATCAGAAAGATAGCTACACGGAAACTTTACCTCATAATAAAAAAATAACAAAAAAGGAAAAAGACTACATGTTAAATTTGAATCAATTCACCAATCGAGTTTAAAAAGGGAAGAACCAAAAAATTAATGTATCACGTCAATTGAATCCAAAGAGCGAGTGGAAGAGACAAAGGCGTCATCTGCCTGAACAGGAAATCGTGATTCTGGTGAGGCCAATCAGTGACAGGTCCGCAAGATAAAAAAGGACCAATGGCATTATAGTTGAAGACTTGAACTTTTACAAAATACTTAGAAAACAAATATACGCAAAAGGAACTCAAGGTACAAAAAAAACATCCAAGGTAAAATTAAATACATAAAAAAAGGTACAAAGAGATTTAATTATTTAGCAAGGATTGAATTAATCATTTACATAAAATTATTCTTGAAGCTACCTGGAGTTAATTTTTACTTTAATTAATGGCCGAGATTAAATATCCCACTTACTTATTTCACTACCTTATTATATTTTGTATATGATACTAATTAGTAATTACGATTAAAAACAAACTTCAAATATCTTCAAAGGCCATCGAATTAAAAATATATATTTGGTGAGGACAGTTCTTAATATCGTCTAATTCGTCATCATGAAAGGGTAAGCCTACATTTCAACTGTGTTCTTATGAGCGATAATATTGTCCAGAAGTTATGTGCCGAGCTAACCTTAGTTAGCTCACACAAGGGTCTTGGTATGTAACCTTTTTCTGGCGCATATACTTCTAATTACTTTCTTCGATCCTTAATGAGCCTCCTTTAATTGTTCGTGCGTGCGAATTCCCCCTTCCTCGGAAGAGGGGTAATTCCTGACGTTCATATGTCTTCTTTCCCCCTCCACTCTCTTCGATCGCTGGTCATGCGCTCTGCTTGAAGCTAGTCCAACCCTGTTTTTCACCCCTCCTCTCTCCTTGCAGTTAGTTCCCGTCTGGGAGTGCTCAGCGACTGTCCTAGGCGAGTGCTAGCTTTAGGGTTGTACTATTAACACTGGGGAAAGACGCTTCGTCTTAGACCTGGTATTCTGCGCTCTTTAAATGTTGGCAGTGTTCTCCTGATACACAACGGGTTGTCGCTGCCTGGTATATTCGCCATGGCATCGCTGGGATGGCAGCTTTGGGACCATCACAGTTAGCCCTCACCACACCTTGCATTGATACATTGTCTACTACTATCTCCAGCTGGTACGGTGCTGGTATTCTCCCGCTGGTACGGAGCTACTTCATCATTGGTGCCTTGCTGGTGCTGGCTTACTGGAGGCGTGCTGGTACGAGGCTGGTAATCTCCAGCTGGTACGGTGCTGATATTCTCCCGCTGGTGCGGTGCTACTTCGTCATTGGTGCCTTGCTGGCGCTCGCACGCTGGAAGCGTACTGGTTCAACGGGGCTGCGATGCTGGTACTCTCCCGATTGTTAGCAGCTGGCTCGTGGTGGGTACGTTCGCCAGAAAGTTCACGCTGCTGACGGGCCCATCAGAATACGGTTGGTCGAATTGTACAGGATTTAAGCGCGCAAGGACCCACTGCCTTTAGAGCGTGCGACATAGTATAGTGATGCGAGTTGTCTAGGTCATGAGTACTGGTAGTGGATGTGTAACGGGCTCGACCCCCGGGGGTTATACTCTAGGTTATTTGTTAGGCGTATTGTTGTGAAGCATTGTGGCGATTGCTGCTCCATTTGAGCTTGTGGTGCTAGAATCTGTAATCGTGCACTGTGTGCCAAGCCTATAGGTAACCTTATATTTGTATGCTCTCATAGGCTGGGTGAGGATAGCCAGACACCAGTTTACTATATACAGAGAGCTGGCCAGAATGTTACCACCAGTCTCTACGAACAATTTAACTTGTTAACCCAGATTGCCAGGCAGCTCAGGTTTAGATATATGTGTTGTTAGCATACTCCAGCCTTGGGCATGATCTGCCAGAATGTTCTTTATTAGTAAAGTGGTTCTGCGTTTTTTCTAGAGTCGGTCATTGTCTGTGTGATAAGCAAGTAGCTAGACCGTTATGCCGCCTGTGTATAATGCCACCCGAATCCTATAATCTATTATTATTGTGCTTATAATGTGTTTACTGTCAATATTAAATAAATCTTATTTGCTCAATTTCTTTCTAATATGTTTACTTGCATCCCACCCCTATTTTCAAATGGTGTAGGGTGCAGTTATTAGAACTGGTAAAGCCCTACTTGACAAAGGAAAACACAAATAATGTGGAACTGCTTATCTACATTCTGCACAGATCGATGATATAGGATTATAAAATTCAGGTTTATACGTGCGGACACATGCACGACATTAAATTTGTTTGGGAATAAATAAACGTGAAGTTGAATTAAGAGTAGATACTAACCTCGCTTTCATGCACTGGCTTGTTGATATTTGCGTGCTTTTCATAGACAGCCAACAAGTACAGGAAGTGAAACAACCATGAACAAGGTTCGTACATACCGACGCGTCGGTGCTGGTTCCGTTTCGTTTTGACGATATGACTTTTCTCAATTATTTGCTGTTGTTTGTTCTCAAAGAATTAATCTTCTTCCGGGCACCTTTCCACGTAGCATTCGGCTTAATTTTTCTACATGCTTCCAGAAGCTTGTTGAGTGCAATATTGCGTTTATTTTTGATCACATACGTCAGATGGGCTGTATTCCATATTTCCTGAAAACGTTCAGTGGCAGCGGAACCGGGGGGACAGAAGGGGCATTGCCTCAATACAGTAAATTTACCCCTCCCTTCAACCTCAAACATTGTTTTAATTCAACGTTAATAGTCTTTGACCATTTTGTTAAGTGCTTAAATTTATCTATGACTGTCTACAATCTGTTTTTCAGTTGATATAATTATTCGCCAACCGCATGCACGATGCAATGAGTCACAAAAGCCATCCACATTCCATGTTACAGGCAACTTCCTGTATAAGGTCACGTCACAAGTCACCCCTTGACCCCTTTCTTTTCCAAGGCCATTTCATCATTTATCACTTTCTTCTCGTGTCCTTTGAATTTAGTGTGTAAGCAAGGGCATGTAGTGTTAGTGTTTTTATTAAATAGTGTGTTTATAGAGGTATAATTTCGTCGTTGTAAAGTAGTTTTTGTCATTCCCTGAGAAAATACATTTGTTGTTACTTGTATTACAAAGTTTGAATTTAAAAAAAATCGCTGATGGACTAATAATAATTGTACAATTGAAATTAATTGGTATATTTCTATTGCGAACTATCGCAAAATGTCTAAAAGGAAATCCTTATTCGATTATTTTGATAAAGTGAAAGAGTCTCGCGTCGTTCCCGATCATGATCTCCAAAGTGATAAGTCTTATCCAACAGTAATGAAGGCCACTAACATCGTTAAAGAATTTAATACAATACCAGGTAAGTGTAGTTGATTTTAAAAATTAGAACTTAATCACTTGATTTTTTTGTCGTCTTGTTTTACTGCCTTTCTGGCTTATATGCGTATGGACTCATTACGTTGATGGGCTATGGATGAGCTAGGTTGCATTTATATTAAGTGTACCCGTATTAGCGTGGAGGATGATTAGAAAACCATTTAAGGAAAACACCACTCAGTACACCTACTGGGATTTTAACCCACATTTACTCGTCGTCAGCAGTTCGGTATATTGCGAAAGTGACCTCTTAGACCAAAAGTGAACAAATCGTGGCATGCCTAAGTCCCTGTAGATTTTTTTAAAAATATAGTAAACTATAACAATGTCAAATAAATTATCTAAGTTAATAGATTGCTAGAATTTTAGCTATTAATTTAGCCGTCTGTGTGTTTTGTTTCCCGCCACTCAAGCTGCCTTTCTCTCCCCCTTCCACCACATACTCTACACCCCCTCACCATGCCACGTGCCACCCTGTACACTTTCCTTAGTTGCTATTTCGTGGCATACTGACAACTATGTACTGTGCTATATTCAATCTTAAAATATTTGGTTCTCATTATAAATAGGAAAAAACCAAACAATCCAAAATTCCTATACCAATCAGGAATTAAAAAAAAAATATATTACACTGCCAATTTTTTGAAAAATGGTGGTGGCACGAAGATAAGTTTAGGTTAGAGATTTTTGGGTGGAGTGGCATTCCCAAGATGATCTCAAAAAGTGGCACGCCAGAAAAAAAAGTTAGCAGATCATTTGGCCACCGAAGCGAGTCACTTGATATATTACAAACTAAAAGGATTACACTTGAGTCACATTAATACAATATAAAATGGGAAATCCATGAGATATTTAATAAAAAAATTTATATGATTTTAAATTTTAATTAAATTAAGTTAAATATAAGCGTATGGTATTATTATTTTGTGAGTTTAACAAACTTTTGTGACACTATGAACGATCGTTAATAAAATTACTCTAGGCTTCAGAAACGTAGTCGGGGTGAACTGGGGGCCCGGCCACCCCTCCAGAAATCTAGATCCTTTATTTTATTAAATATATAAATATATTTTTACAAACAAAATATTAAATAGCGGATTTCTTATTAAAAATGAATTTGTATTCCCATCGTTAAATATTGTTAGTAAATAAGATTTTTCCTTTTTTTAATCTAGGAAATGAGAATAAAGATAAGAACGCAGTTGTTGGTCCCAGTCACTAAAAAAGAGAGTATGTAGCTTTGGAGTTTGATGGAAGTAATAATATTTGCGTTCTCGTCCAGCGCCAACCTTTCCCTGTGCCAAATTATACTGAAAACGCAAAAGTTTATAAGAAAATCAAATGTAGTGGCCATACATTTCTTCAACGCTGGTATTCTGAATTTCCTTGGCTTCACTTTCAAAGTGTACAAGAATTGGAAAAAAAGCTGAAAGTAAATTTAAAATACATACAAAGAATGGTTTGCACGAGGAGGCTGTGGAAAAAAACAACACAAAAGAAAAACGTGATTCAATGGACAAACAAATTTATAAAGGAAAGGAGAAGCAGCCATTTGTAGCCTGAAAGGCATTGCATGCACAAATGAAGTTTCTTAGATATCTTGGAAAACAAGACATTCCAATACGAGGTAACAATAACAGCGATGGAAACTATAAGGCGTTGCATGATCTGCGAACTGGTGACATTCCTGAACTCAAACAATTTAGTTTTCGATCGAAGGACTTCACTACACATGACCTCCAAAATGAAATGATAAAAATGATGGCAGACGCTGTCCTAAGAGAAATATTGAATGAAATACGGAACGTAAAGCAGTTTAGTTTGATTGCTGATGAGACTACAGACATTTTCAAGAAGGAACAAGTTTCAATCTCTGTAATTATTGTAAAAGAAAATATAGAACCAAAAGAGTACTTTTTAGGTGTTTATGAAACAAGTTCAACCACAAGTTCTGTCATAACAAGTCTGATCATGGATACCTTGACGCGATTTAACCTCTCCTTGGAGAATGTTCGTGGTCAATGCTATGATGATGCTTCAAATACGCGAGGAGTTCATAATGGTGTCCAAGATAAAATCAAAGAAAAACAGCCGTCAGCAATGTATGTGCATTGCACTAATCATTGTTTGAATTTAGCGCTGCACGACACTGCTCGTGCGATCCCTCTTATGAAGGACTGTTTGCAGTGGGTACATGATGTGGCCATAGCTATGAGCGCAAGTAAAAGAAAATCGGAATTTCTACACATCACAAGTGAGTTTGAAGATGTTCCAAACACTATCCCAAAGGCGCTCTGCACGACACGGTGGACCGTTCGATACTTATCTATTGTCAGTGTCATTATAACATATACAGCTGTACTTGGAGCGCTAGAACAGCTCAGTGTATCAGGTGAAGATGTGTCGAGCACTGCAAGAGGTCTTTACGATCAGTTTTTAAAGTGTGAAGTTTATTTGGGAAAGCTAATAGAAATAAAGTTTTCGGCTGCACAGAAAAGATTGCCTTAATCTTAAAGAGCCCTAAGCAAACAGTTTATGGAGAAATTGAAGCAGCTGTCTCAACTGTAAAATATTTAAGGAGTATCAGATATGAAGAGACGTTTGATTCACTTTAGAGTGAGATGGAAGAGGCCCAACAATATTATGATATTATACCTATCCGCCTGTCACAAATCAAGCAAGCTCCAAGGAAACTAGAGAATGAACAAGGAACCATAGAACCGACAATGATTCTCAGTAGAAAATAATTAATGAGGAAAACGTACTACGAGATGGTTGATACAGTCACAGTACAGATCGAGAAGCGCTTTACTCAAACCGATTGCATACTCGAAAGAGTTCTTTTAAGAGTAGTTGAAGAATGAGATAGTGACGAAGAAACACGACACATACTTAGAGACTATGGTTTAAAAACGGATGATGTTGAACTAGATGCAGCAATGTTGGCACGAATTACTCCCACCCAGCCTAAGTGTTGGAAAGATCTAGTTGACATTTACATTGCAATGCCTGAGAGCACAAGGCAATTATTTACAGTAACTTGGGAGCTTTTGAAGTTGGTTTTAGTCGTCCCATCATCAACAGCAAGCACTGAAAGAATCATTTCGGCCTTAAAGCGACTCAAGACATACCTACGTAGCACCATGGATCAACATAGGTTAAATCACTTGGCCGTTTTGCATGTCTACAACCAACGAGTTGACAATCTTGATATTGATGCGGTGTGTGAGGAGTTTGTCAAAGCTAGCACATACCGTGTGAATGAATTTAGAAAGTGATAATATATAACATGTATTATTTGACCAACTGAACTGGTGACATTCCTGAACTCAAACAATTTAGTTTTCGATCGAAGGACTTCACTACACATGACCTCCAAAATGAAATGATAAAAATGATGGCAGACGCTGTCCTAAGAGAAATATTGAATGAAATACGGAACGTAAAGCAGTTTAGTTTGATTGCTGATGAGACTACAGACATTTTCAAGAAGGAACAAGTTTCAATCTCTGTAATTATTGTAAAAGAAAATATAGAACCAAAAGAGTACTTTTTAGGTGTTTATGAAACAAGTTCAACCACAAGTTCTGTCATAACAAGTCTGATCATGGATACCTTGACGCGATTTAACCTCTCCTTGGAGAATGTTCGTGGTCAATGCTATGATGATGCTTCAAATACGCGAGGAGTTCATAATGGTGTCCAAGATAAAATCAAAGAAAAACAGCCGTCAGCAATGTATGTGCATTGCACTAATCATTGTTTGAATTTAGCGCTGCACGACACTGCTCGTGCGATCCCTCTTATGAAGGACTGTTTGCAGTGGGTACATGATGTGGCCATAGCTATGAGCGCAAGTAAAAGAAAATCGGAATTTCTACACATCACAAGTGAGTTTGAAGATGTTCCAAACACTATCCCAAAGGCGCTCTGCACGACACGGTGGACCGTTCGATACTTATCTATTGTCAGTGTCATTATAACATATACAGCTGTACTTGGAGCGCTAGAACAGCTCAGTGTATCAGGTGAAGATGTGTCGAGCACTGCAAGAGGTCTTTACGATCAGTTTTTAAAGTGTGAAGTTTATTTGGGAAAGCTAATAGAAATAAAGTTTTCGGCTGCACAGAAAAGATTGCCTTAATCTTAAAGAGCCCTAAGCAAACAGTTTATGGAGAAATTGAAGCAGCTGTCTCAACTGTAAAATATTTAAGGAGTATCAGATATGAAGAGACGTTTGATTCACTTTAGAGTGAGATGGAAGAGGCCCAACAATATTATGATATTATACCTATCCGCCTGTCACAAATCAAGCAAGCTCCAAGGAAACTAGAGAATGAACAAGGAACCATAGAACCGACAATGATTCTCAGTAGAAAATAATTAATGAGGAAAACGTACTACGAGATGGTTGATACAGTCACAGTACAGATCGAGAAGCGCTTTACTCAAACCGATTGCATACTCGAAAGAGTTCTTTTAAGAGTAGTTGAAGAATGAGATAGTGACGAAGAAACACGACACATACTTAGAGACTATGGTTTAAAAACGGATGATGTTGAACTAGATGCAGCAATGTTGGCACGAATTACTCCCACCCAGCCTAAGTGTTGGAAAGATCTAGTTGACATTTACATTGCAATGCCTGAGAGCACAAGGCAATTATTTACAGTAACTTGGGAGCTTTTGAAGTTGGTTTTAGTCGTCCCATCATCAACAGCAAGCACTGAAAGAATCATTTCGGCCTTAAAGCGACTCAAGACATACCTACGTAGCACCATGGATCAACATAGGTTAAATCACTTGGCCGTTTTGCATGTCTACAACCAACGAGTTGACAATCTTGATATTGATGCGGTGTGTGAGGAGTTTGTCAAAGCTAGCACATACCGTGTGAATGAATTTAGAAAGTGATAATATATAACATGTATTATTTGACCAACATATTTTGTATTAATTATAATGCGTTGATACCCATACATAACATATGTTGAATTTTAAAACAAAAGAAAAACTTAATTTGAGATATTCTATGCACACCATAGTTAGGTCTAGATCTATGCTTATCTAAACTTTTTTTTGTGACATTGTAAATAAATATTTTAATTTTTTTATAGGCCTAGTTACTGGAGTATAAATATTTGACTAAAACTATGTTTCTATTATTCATATTTTTAAATTGTACAAGATCACTAACTAGAGGAATATTAAAAATTTGTTTATCAAATAAAATTATATATGTATATAATAGTTTTTATATTATTGCTGTGTAACATCACTCATTCATGATTTAATTGAAATATACTTTGTTGAAAAATGTTACAGGGAAATTGAACTCATAATTTTTTCTTGGCACAAGGTTTTATTCGAGAGTTCAAATATTATTGTTGAGCTTTAGAAAACACCAGTTTGGCTGAATAAGATGATAATAATAATATAATTTTAGTGTATAATATGATTTTATTTTGTTGTAAAATTCAATATATATTTAGATGACCACTTCAAATAGTTTTAAGGGATATCCATTTTACAAAAAATATACTAGGGTTGTGGGGGGGTTGGACGGGGGTTGCAAGGCAAGTCCATATATTAAGTTTTTTTGCTTGCCCCCTGTCCGCCCTGGACAAATTACGTTCTGCCACCACTGAAACATTCATATTTATTAGTGATTTTGGAGCCGTTCACATCCATTTTCAGTTTAAGAGTCATTGACATGATCTTCCAACTCATTTGATACTTTTTCTGCGTCAGACTATGGAAATGCGTTCTCCATCGCACGCTGTGTTTAACTAAATACTGATTGAAATATTGACAAGCGCAACTACACGGTCAATTGCCAATGTTTAATATCCCCACCGTCCTTAGATTTGACGGCCAGATTTCAAAAAATCTATATTTTCGTCAATACCACCTTCATTCTATCAATATACACCCTAAACACTTTTGACAGCTTTTTTTAATTATTTACTAGACTCTATTGAATATAATTGTTAAAAAAAACTTGTATATTTATCATAGTGAAGCATTGAGACATCTACAAAATGTGCGTTTGTTTCAGGTTTATGTTGATGATTGCATTGATGTCCACGTCACAATCATAAACATGAAATCAGATTCCTATATTAGTATATTATTCAGCATACCTTTTTCAACTTGTTTATAGACTTTTGTTTTTTTATTTTCTTATTTTTTACGATTTTCTATTTTCAAATAGTTACCGAATTTTCCCATTTCAAAAACTTCACGTGACCCACTAAAAATCGGCATACGACCCACAATTTAGAGCCACTGTTTCAAAGGCTATTAACACCTCTGAGAGAAAGTGGTTGTAATACCGGTGAAGAATTAGTGGGCTCATTGTCTAAGTGTGAATCTCTCGTTTGCCGGTGACTGGGAGATCAAGGTTTGAATACCGGGTGAATGTACCGAGGGTAGCTTTGACTAAATTACCTTACTCACCCTCCACACAAGTTTGGGCACATACGTTCTCACAAAGAAGCTGTTACCTTGGTGAGCACCTGCACGAAGTACGGTAAGTTCTCACAAATAAGCTGTTACCTTGGTGAGCACCTGCACGAAGTACGGTAAGATTTCACAAATAAGCTGTTACCTTGGTGAGCACCTGCACGAAGTACGGTAAGTTTTCACAAATAAGCTGTTACCTTGGTGAGCACCTGCACGAAGCACGGTAAGTTCTCACAAAGAAGCTGTTACCTTGGTGAGCACCTGCATGAAGTACGGTAAGTTCTCACAAATAAGCTGTTACCTTGATGAGCACATGCACAAGGTACGGTAAGTTCTCACAAAGAAGCTGTTACCTTGGTGAGCACCTGCACGAAGTACGGTAAGTTCTCACAAATAAGCTTTTACCTTGGTGAGCACCTGCACGAAGTACGGTAAGTTCTCACAAATAAGCTGTTATCTTGGTGAGCACCTGCACGAGGTACGGTAAGTTCTCACAAAGAAGCTGTTACCTTGGTGAGCACCTGCACGAAGTACGGTAAGTTCTCACAAATAAGCTGTTACCTTGGTGAGCACCTGCACGAAGTACGGTAAGTTCTCACAAAGAAGCTGTTACCTTGGTGAGCACCTGCACGAAGTACGGTAAGTTCTCACAAAGAAGCTGTTACCTTGGTGAGCACCTGCACGAAGTACGGTAAGTTCTCACAAAGAAGCTGTTACCTTGGTGAGCACCTGCACGAAGTACGGTAAGTTCTCACAAAGAGGCTGTTACCTTGGTGAGCACCTGCACGAAGTACGGTAAGTTCTCACAAAGAAGCTGTTACCTTGGTGAGCACCTGCACGAAGTATGGTAAGTTCTCACAAAGAAGCTGTTAACTTGGCGAGCACCAGCACGAGGAACGGTAAGTTCTCACATAGAGGCTGTTACCTTGGTGAGCACCTGCACGAGGTACGGTAAGTTTTCACAAATAAGCTGTTACCTTGGTGAGCACCTGCACGAGGTACGGTAAGTTCTCACAAAGAGGCTGTTAACTTGGTGAGCACCTGCACGAAGCACGGTAAGTTCTCACAAAGAAGCTGTTACCTTGGTGAGCACCTGCACGAAGTATGGTAAGTTCTCACAAAGAGGCTGTTAACTTGGTGAGCACCTGCACGAAGTACGGTAAGTTCTCACAAAGAGGTTGTTACCTTGGTGAGCACCTGCACGAGTTATGGTAAGTTCTCACAAAGAGGTTGTTACCTTGGTGAGCACCTGCACGAGGTATGGTAAGTTCTCACATAGAGGCTGTTACCTTGGCGAGCACCTGCACGAAGTACGGTAAGTTCTCGAATAGAGGTTGTTACCTTGGTGAGCACCTGCACGAGGTTTGGTAAGTTCTCACAAAGAGGCTGTTACCCTGGTGAGTACTTGCAAAAGGTATGGTAAGATCTCACAAAGAGGCTGTTACCTTGGTGAACACCTGCAAAAGGTATGGTAAGTTCTCACAAAGAGGCTGTTACCCTGGTGAGCACCTGCACGAAGTACGGTAGGTTCTCACAAAGAGGCTGTTACCTTAGTGAGCACCTGCACGAAGTACGGTAAGTTCTCGCATAGAGGTTGTTACCTTGGTGAGCACCTACACGAGGTATGGTATGTTTCTCACATAGAGGTTGTTACCTTGGTGAGCACCTGCACGAAGTATGGTAAGCTCTCACAAAGAAGCTGTTACCTTGGTGAGCACCTTCACGAAGTACGGTAAGTTATCACAAATAAGCTGTTACCTTGGTGAGCACCTGCACGAAGTATGGTAAGTTCTCACAAAGAGTCTGTTACCTTGGTGAGCACCTGCATGAAGTACGGTAAGTTCTCACAAAGAGGTTGTTACCTTGGTGAGCACCTGCACGATGTATGGTAAGTTCTCACAAAGAAGCTGTTACCTTGGTGAGTCACCTGCACGAAGTACGGTAAGTTCTCACAAAGAAGCTGTTACCTTGGTGAGCACCTGCACGAAGTATGGTAAGTTCTCACAAAGAGGCTGTTACCTTGGTGAGCACCTGCACGAAGTATGGTAAGTTCTCGAGATTCTCTAGCAGTTTCTCCCGTGCCGGTTTCAGAGCACACATCTGAGCCAAGATCTTAAGGCTAAACCTTCTGATGTACAGCTGGCTGTGGCTGGTCAGGGGGAGCAGCGTGTCTATAATCGACGTCATCTCGTACAAGCTTTGGAGATTATCGGCCGACTTTGACACGAATTTGTCGAGGGCAGCGACTGCCTGGCGATTAAAAACATGTTTGTTAAATATTATTATTAATAAAATTCTCTAAAACTAGCAAAAATTACCAATAAGTTATTATTATTATTATTATTAGCACCGCGTCTTACTAACCGTTCGGGTTGTACGCAATTACGCTAATGTATAATGGTAGGGTGATTGTGAGATGAAATGAAGGACCTACAGTTTAACGTGGAATCCGAACCACGGTGGAGACCTGGCATTCCTCACGCTCACAAGATGTCTTGTCAGAGGTGAAGGAAGGGTTTGGTAATCAGATCAATCTTTGCCGGGACCGAGGATTAAACCCCGGCCGCCACATAGAGGTCTGACACCTTACCCCTAGACCGCCAGGTCACCACAATCAATAAGTTAAAACTTGCTATCTAGAGCTATACCTACTCTAGAGAAACAAGAGGATTGGGATGTTCTAAGAATTGCACCAGCATTTGGGTGAAGGAATATTGCTTAGGTAGCTATAATGATTAACAGAAACACCACCAGCACCCCTTGTAAGAGATAAAATCCGTACTTTCCAAGTACAAGACCGTGCGACCACCTGCCTATCTCACTGATAAGAGATCCTGAAACCCGCTTCGGTGGCCACATGGTCTAATACGCTACTCTCACAATAGACTAGACTACCAATGACGTGTATATCGAGGTTCGGCTATCAGTTGGGTGGACTGAAGTTGTTAAAAAAATAGTTTTCCACTTTCCCTCCACCCAAATGCGGGTACACTTTTTATAAATATAACCTTCCCAATCCCTAAGACCATTATCGTAATTAGTAGCAGTAGCGTATAACCCAAACCCGTAGTAAGACGCGGTGCTAAAATAGCTAACCCGAAGGACCACCTGCTCCTCGTCGCTCTTCAGCAATAGCACCACTGTGTCGGCAGTCTTGATCTCCACTTGCAGAGGATCAAACGTGACCTTGGTGATTGCGAAACGGTCCTCTCGCTTCTTGGCGGAAGGCTTGATCTTTATTTTGCTGTCGGCCATCGTTCAATGAAACCTGATTGCTTGAATATCAAATTAGAATCACAGAGACACTGAGAAATTCTATTACCATTCAACCGTTCGCGCCCCCTGTGGGGACCGTCCCTTAGCCGAATGGCCTAAGTCCAACCAGTCACCACAGAAAGCGAGGTTTTAGATTACAACAAAAAAAGGGGTAATCACAGCGGACCTATTTCATCCTCCTTCAGCAAGCCCAACAACACCCTTGTCTTACCAGAGAAATTATGGCTAAGTCTAATGGACATAACCATGAGGTAGTCTGGGTTCAGACAAGAACAAGCGAAGGTTTACAAATACAGCCCGAGGGCTCGTTTATTTTGATGATAATCAGCATTGAATAATTTGTACAATTTGGTATATCTAACTTTGATATATATCAATACTCGGGTATGAATAACAAAATAATACTGCTCATAATTAAAGAAACAAAACAGGATATCGTTATTTGACATTAACTGGGAAATAGTCCCTATTAAACTTAAAGGGGTACAAGTAATATACCACCCTAAGTGTATATAATGCTCTTACAACTGTAAGTTAACATTTCCATCAAACTAACTTCTAATAGGTCTCGAAGATAGTAGACATAACATATAAGAAATAAAGTCATCTGACTGTAAACAATATAAATAACCTAATACTTAACATTTCCCATGAGATAGTAAACAAACCTACACGAAATAAAGTCATCTAACAGTTACAAGACTCCCATTCTATCAACAAACACTTATCAACTTCAGATACACTGAATCCTTATGACAATGATTCCAACCCTGACCTGAATACAGAAAGATCATGGTCAAAGATTAATCTCCCTCTTTTACAATAATTTCCTCAAACTCCTCCAGGATTTGAACCATGACCTGAAATATACAATGTTCATGGTCAAAGTTTAACTTCCCTTATTTACACTAAATCTCCTAAACTCCTCCAGGATTCGAACCATGACCTGAAATATACAATGTTCATGGTCGACGATTAATTTCCGTCAATAACAATAGCTTACGTTTAAGACGATCCTAGGGGCCTACAATGCGCCCAAGTATTCCTTATACCTAACCAGCATCAAAGAGTGACATTCGTTACGGGCCACAGGCTTATATTTGATTCTGCCCAGCGGGGGAAACTAGGTAGGAAAGAATTACATAATCGAGTCGTCATCAATGTCCAATCACAAGGTTCCACTCTTTCACAGCGCAGTTGAGACTCGCATAGCAACGGGGGGTGGGGGTAACAACGGACGCCTGTGCCACTGGTATCCACTTAGAATTGAACTCTCGCGCATGCGCGCTTCGAACGGATTGTCTTAGTTTGGAGAAGAGACGAGGACGTGGCTGACTTCCCATTCAAAGTTTTTTATGCAGTGCGAACACAAGGTCGTTCCGTGGCTTGATTGTTATTGTTGAACGAGACTTCGGCTTTTCTGGCGAATAGGGCAAGTAGAAAACTGTTGTTGGGGCCGGGTCAGTCTGTAGCCATGGTACACCATACTCATAATTTAATTTAGGGGTGGAAGGAGGGGTATAACCTTTTGTGGCTCGGGATGAAATCCACCGAAAAGAAATTATAACGAGTATTTACTAACATTATAAGTCTTAAAACAATTTCAAGTTAAAAAGGAGATAGAGGTTGTAGTTTTGCATTTTTTCAAGAAACCAATACGCTACGAGCCAAAATACTGAGGCAGAATACAAAACTAGACGATTAATAATTCTTTGGGCTGATATTTTAACTCCCAAAACATCTTTATCTCGTAAGGACGTGAATAATGATAAAAAATAAATAAAAAAACTATTGCAAGCATGCAAATTATTAGGGTATGTGTTAGAATATGGCCATTTAGAGCTATGCACAGAAATTTGTCATTAAAATGCCGTTTGTTAAAATTTATAATGGCAGTATTTAAATTAACAATACCTACCAAAATGTATCTTATAGCTATTTCTTCTTGTATAACCTTTTTTCTCATAATTCTTCATCTACGTTCTTATCTGATGATTTACCTATGTACAAATTGAATTAATCTTTAATCGTCTTTATCAATGCTCTATGATAATTTGTCAGGCTATTGTTGCCATAAATAAAAATGTTACTAGACCACTCACACTAATTTTTTCTTCTCCTAACAATTGAAAAGCTACTAAAATAGTTCCCTTTTCATCCGTCTCGTGATTACGTTCCGTCCTTTGACAAAGAATTCCAATTTACTCGTATATCACATGCCAAAGATAGCCTATATCTAAGATAATTTTTTGAAAGGGAAGAATATGGAGCATAATTTTAAAATCTATAGTAAGCTGTACCAAAGTTTGATAGCACTTCATAACAATTTTGCCTTTAATGACGTCAAGGATTGAAATATTCCAGCGTTGATATTCTTTACTATTGATATATTTCTCTGTGTAGAATGTGATTAATTAAACACTATTCATTACTATAGATTTCACTGTGTTAACATTGGGGGTAGCAGCCTAGTCTCAATCTGATGCACTGATGATGGCGTAATCACCGAAACATGTCACTCAGCCAAGATTAGCAACAATATATGGAGAGGAATCAAAACCACACATATAAGAAACGTTGCTTTATTTCAAACTCTTCAAAACGTCCATTATTTTTCCTTTTTGTTACAATTCTTTCATAGTAATCAATTGTACTTATTTATATTATCCTGTATTTATAATATATCATAACAGAGTACAAGCATCCGTTGATTTCCATTGAATCTCCCAAATCAATCTATTGTCTCGATAATTAACACAAGCAAATTTTATAAATAATTTGACTCGAATAACAATTTGTACCATTAAATTGTTTACACTTATTTTAATAATTTTGTGAAAGAAGTTATTGGTTATGTCTTTACTTTCATTTTTATATGTTTCATGTTGATATTTTATACTGTTAATTATTTTTTAAATGTTTAAGGTACATGAATAACAACATAGTCAACCATTTTAAACTTCCTAGCAATAATCTTTCTACTGTCACTGTTTAAAATATTTTAAACATTACAGAACATGTCTTTCTTGTCAATTTATTTTCAAATCATCTATCAATATATTTATTTATTCAATTAATAAGTTCATTATTGTTGGCATACCAATTTACCTATTATTTTATGTATGTAATATCCTTCAAATAACTTATAATATTTATTTAAACGTTATTTAAAATGTTTTACGAGTATTTAACGTTTTTATTGTATTTATAACTCCAATCTAGCCAATTGACAATTTTCACTAATAATTTTGCTTATGAGCTTACCCTATAACCTGCTACTACTTAAAATATTTTATCAGAACAGATTTTTATTATTTCCTTGTCATCTACTAATTTATAATTTCAGAACATTATTATTGTAACAATCTCAATGATGATTTTTTATAAATGTTATTGTACCGGTTTTAATTGATGATAAATTAGGGGTTTTCTTTAATAAATTATCTCCATTTTATGTTTCTTATTTTATCTTGTTTAATTGACCAAAAAAGTGTACCAATCAATTTAAGTAATTGCAACATCCAAGTACGTTCTTTATATTATAAATTCATATTTCTCCTTTCTACAACTACAGTGGATATTACTGAAACTATACATTACGCTGCATCATAAAAAAAACTTCATTTGAAAGCCTTCTTATGTACAGTACTTGATTAATAGAGCAGATGTAATATACAATAATTCCAACTGTATCTATTTGGTTCCACTATGTTGTAGCTAATAATAACGGAATATTGTTACCTTTCAGGGCAGTCATACACAGTAATAAGTACACGTATAGATCAGCACGTTATATCTCATAGCTTTTTATAGGCACCGTGTTTAGCCGCTGATGGCGCTAGTGAAAACGAATAAAGCATCAATGTGGCAAAATTTGAAACTTCAAGATGTTACAGTTGTTAGTAAACTTACATAAATTTGTCAGATAAATACATTAATTACTGTAGTTGGTGTAACCGTTCTTCGCATGGGGACTCTAAGAAGTAACGTTGTTATTTTTATAGAGTTTGAAATTAAGCAAAGGAAAAAGAAATTAAATCTAAAATTCTTTTAAAATTCCTATTAATACTTTATTAGTTTAAATTGTGTATCAAAACGTGAAAAATAGGCTTACTAAACCTAATGTAATAATGGGGATATGATCTGAATATCTGTTAAAAGTTGATTTAATTTTTGAAGGTCTTTGAAGGAAATGGGGATATGATCTAAATATTTGTTAAAAAGTAGATTTAATTTTTGAAGGTTTTTGAAGGAAATGGGGATATGATCTAAATATTTGTTAAAAGTTGATTTAATTTTTGAAGGTCTTTGAAGGAAATGGGGATATGATCTAAATATCTGTTAAAAGTTGATTTAATTTTTGAAGGTTTTTGAAGGTGTCTATAAAATATTTTATGTCATGCTTGTTGGTGTCAGTAAAAAACATTGTCTAGTTAACTGCCCCTGGAACACGCAACGTAAAACTATATCCATGTGAAAAGCAAGGTGTATATTTGATGTACTGTCCCTGTGCTTTGTTAATGGTCGCTACGAAGCAAACTCTGACCATAAACTGTTCCTCTTGAACAAGAAGGGATAGTCACTTCGTACGAGAGGTATTCTGGGGGTGTAAACACTATCTCCTTGTCCAATGCCTATTAGGGGTGGCTTCTATAATATTTCTTATGATGGTTTTCTACTGCAGTTGAATCCCATTGGAGAGTTTGAGTGAAATCAAGCTATGGAGTGTAATGTTATTTTTATTTAAATATTGACTTATAATATTAATTTAATAAACGGTTGACTCATTCTTTCAAATACTGAATTCTGTTTATAGCTTCACAGTTTAATTTCTTTATTTCAATCAGATTACACAGCTCCTAAAGCTTTGGATGTTGATTATTTATTTACAATTTAAATATATATATAGAACAAACTTATCTGTATTTCACTCTATTAAATTTAATTCGTTGTTTGTTTTGATTATTAAATTGCCAATCGCCATGCTTATTATCTTTTTTGGTAGTAGATTGAAACACAATCTGCTTTAGAGAGAGGTTTCTTTTGAAACTACTATAATCATTTATGTACATTTAATTTAAAGTATATCTCGATTTAAGAAAAAAATCTTTTTTGCAAAACATTTCAAGTTTTTGAAAAATCATTCATCAGTAAACTACACTTCATCAAATTTTTGCCCAAAAACTAATTATTTGCCATGTCAAACAAACCCTAAATATGCATTCCAAACAAAATCGTTAAAGCCATTTTCGAAAAATTTGGAATAAAAAAATTACTCACCAGTAAACTACCTTTAATTGAAGGCCTTGGGTAAAAATAAAAAAATAATAAAAAAGGTATAGACTTATGACATCCAAGCGTTTGAACAAAATACATTAAACCGTTTAGGATTCGTAGCCGAGGACAGTCAGACAGAATTGAAAAATCCACTTCTTTGGGTTCGTGTTAACATAAGACGTTAAAAAAATATTCATAATTTCGAGATAATTTTTTTTCGTGAATACAATAATTCTCTTGATTTGAGAAAGTACAAGAGAAGATATCGTTTTCTTGATCATTGTTGTGGCCAGATAAGATGGCGCATATAATTCATTATACTATGGATTCAATTTTCTTATTTCTTGGCTCTTGTAAGATGATTGTTATTTTACAGAGAAGACAACTTTGAAAACATTTTCAAGGTTTTCTGAGCGAATAGAGTGGTTCATGCAGCTCTTTAAAGGTTTGTACACAACTTCTTTTACTTCCTGCTACATAACATAAGGAAACGTGTAAATCCCGCTACAACTTGCAGTTAAACCCTGATTCTGACTTTAAAATTAAATCATAAGTTTGAGGCATTACAAAAATGTTGGTCCTGATCCAAATCTATAAAATTGAAAGATAATTTTAAGAGTTCACTTTTTTTACACCTTTAGAGTAATGCATTTTATTTTATTGGTGTCCAAGTGGGTTAAGAAGCAAACCCCATTTGGTCTGGTTTAATCCAAATCTCGTCTAAGTTTTTACGTTCTCCATCCACTTAAATGTGAGTGAATTTCTATTAAAATTCTAGACATTTATTTTATACCCCATTAGTTTAGGTATGTGGCTAGACCGTTTGGATAGTATTACGCTTTGAAAAAAAAAATTAGGTCAAAATCCTGTGATTTTAAATTTTTAATTATAGGGGTCCCTCCTTTGTATTACATCCATACACTACTATCCATGTGAGCTTGTAATTTCTCTACATATATATAAATTAAGTCAAAGCCAATGGCAAATTAATCATATTAAATAATTCTACATACAGTAGAGCAACGATAATTCAGACGTCAAAAATCCGAATCACCAAGAGAACATGTTATTTAAAGAAATAACCAAAGTGCTATCCTTATCAGATACATACATATCCGCTTAAAAAAGCACACCTTTACCCTTGTTTAAAAAATTGGAGACTTTTTTCGTTGATATATTTTTGCCTTATTAGGGCCTATATTCCTTCAGAATTTGTTATATTTAGTAACAAAAAAGTGTAGGCTCTTTGTTGAAATGAAGTCAACATTCTTCTATTTAGCACTGAGTTCTCGTAAGTATCTCGTTTATTCTTATGTTTTTATTTTTTGTACCAGTATAGTTATCGTATTTTCAAAAATTCGGACAAATCGATAATCCAGTGTGGGTCAATTATCAATCAGTCCGAATTATTGACGCTGTACTCTAATTACTATTTTACACTTCTAAACACAGTTGAAGAATTATTTTAAAATCATGTGTCTGAGCAATTTCTTAGATGTAATCATGAAAGGTAATACAGAAATATAAATTTAAAATTTATTTATTTGATGGAAACTGAGTACATTTTTTATGTGTCCAGTCTAGGGCATTCCAAATAGAGGGTAAACTCTATATGCATTTAAATAAATCCTACATTTCTGCTCGGTTTATTGCTGACGTAACATTCTTAGAGATTTTTTTTTGTTTGGATAGACTAAAATGTATTTAACAGATTTAAGCATTAATAATACGGGTTACTAGGAAAAGCGGCAGAAAAAAACAATTCTTTCAACAACTGAAAACTAATATCTAACATCCAACGCAAAAAGCTTATTTGATGGAATGCCTTTCTTTCCAAACCAGTTTTAATGACTCTTTCTATATTGGAATCTCCATTGGGTCGTTTTATATATTTGTTGAGTTTCATGCCATTAAAATTCAACTCCGACCTACATATTTTATCAAGATGATTTTTCTCGTTAATTTCAGTTGCAGTTGGCAGAAGTTCTTTGTCAGGATATCTTGGCAGGTGTAACTCTTTAATGTGTTCAGGAATTAGGACGTTCATTTGAGGTATTTGTTCATCTCTAATTGGATCAAAATATTGTTGGGTGAAGTCAGCTAATGAAGAAGTATCATCATCATTTGAAGGGTAGTCTTGGTAATATTCTGGGTAGTTTATCTTTTCTTTGTTTTTTGAAATATGTATCGGTAATCCTATATTAGATTCTTCAAGGCACGCGGAGAAGGGTTCGTTGGAGTTGAACGATTGATCTTCTGATTGCAGTACCCTTAAAAACTGAACATCATCTTCGTCTTTACCTAAATTACATGTTGGTAATAGTGTGTCAATGGGTAGAAGCATAGAACAAGCTTTTATATCATACTCGTGATTAGTTTTAGGATAATCTTTTGGAGTATCTTTAAGTGGCAATTCCTTATCAATATTAAAATTTACTAAAGATACATTATTAAATGTTTGCTGGTGCATTGGCAGGATGCTTGGAACCTGATCTAAAAAATATTCGTTTAACTTTGGGATATCTTCCAATGCTAATTGTTCATGAAATTGTGGAAATGAAGGACAAATCTCATGATTGGTGGATTTGTCAATCAAAATAGGTTCTTTACAGGAAGAAGAAAGAGTAGGAAAAATGTCTTCTTCTTTGCGGCAATTTAGTGATGAAGAAGGGTCGTTTAATTGCGGGAACTCTGATATATATGGTTTCATTGGGGTTTGATCAAGGGCCACCAAGTTTTCGGAAGAATTGACATTACAAGCAAACAGTTCACTAGTTTGGTTGATATCTAATAATCCTTCATTGATGTGTTGAGTGTCAATATACTCTTTATTTGGTATTTTATCTACATTCACGCTGTCTTCATTTACTAGTACGGATTTTATAATAGTTTGGCTGTCAAATTTTGATATTGATGCGTCTTGAAAGTCTTGCGCCACAAACGAAACATCTTCAGTTGGCTGATATGATATAAATGACGATAACACATCTAATGAATCATCTTGGTTTTCAAAACTGTCTACCTCTAAATTATCATAGTTTGTACAATGTGTTTGATCATCACTAGTTGAGGGTTCTAATTCTTGGGATGAGTCATCTTTACAAGACGTTGTGATTGAAGACGTTTCACTGAAATTGGCAACTGACTCTTCAACATGGGACGCAAAGTCCGCAGAATTTTCCCTGTCAGAATCAACTATTGACAAAACTTTCTCTTTAAGACACAAATCACTATAGGTTATTTTAATCAGCATAGGCAAACTTTTATTCAAATTTAACTGTGACGAATGAATTGGAATTATTTCTTTTTGGTCATAATCCGTAGGGAGTAGCTCTTCACCTACAAGTGAGAAAGAAGATGAAGCGTTTGAATCTGAATCATAATATTTTAAATATATATTCTTATAATCATCTTCATTTTCTTGTAAAATGTTTACATTCTCATTATAACTTGTTGAGGTGTGTTTGTATTCTGTTTCAAACTCCGTTTTATCTTCGTCCAAGTTCGTACTCATACTGGAGCATGAAGAGTGAATGCTGTTCAAATAGTCCCCTGCTATTGTTTCACAATTCGAGAGAGTAACATCCCTATCTAATTCTTCATAGGATAAGTGCGATTCATCATTATTCTCTGAACATGTTTGGCTGGACGGCTCCTCTGTTTTCTCGTAGTCCTCGATGATATTGTATAGCAGATTCTGAATGATCTGAGGGGGAGTTTGTAAACTGTTTGGCTCCTCCGCGGTAAGCTTGCTGGTGTCGCAGCTGAAATGAGCGGTAACACTTGTGCTAGAGGCTGAGGAAGATACAATGCTTGTCAAGGAGTTGTAATGTCGAGGTGAGTATAAGTGTTCCTCTGTTATCAGTGGAGACGAGACGAAAACCGGGGGGTTTATCCAGTTCTCAGGGAGGTTATCGGCGTCCCCACCAGGGTGGTGTAAAAAATTAGTCATATTTGCTTAGATTTTAATTTCTCACGATTGTTTGAAAAAAGATTAAATTTGCTCATCCATAATAAAAATCTCTCTAACTTGTTATAGATATATTAATAATAACTTTTGATTTGTTTTATCCAAAGAAAACTTTATGAAAATCAATTATTAATCCAATGTGTGCCTTTAATACAAAATTATGTAAAGTGTGATAAAAAGTGGTTTTATTTAACTAGTAATATACTTTTTTTTATGGATCTAATTAGTAGTGAAATCAGAGACTTGTTATTAATTTGGAAACAAATAATGTTGTGCGTTACATAGGAACCAACTACCGTATTGTTCATTCAATTAGATTGGTGCTTTTATTGCAAGTATTTCATTATTTCAATATCATGGTTACTGCGGCTCATAAATAGGTGCAGCAATCAACCATGTCACTCGCTGTTAAACAAGGCAGATATCCTCTTTCGTTTTGTTTGAAAAACTTCGCAATAAACACCTTTTCTAAATCAGTTAATGTGAATGTCCAACGGCACAATCAATTATTGCCCTTTTCTATTATTTGTAGATGTTACGCTAAAGATACTTCCTCCAGCAAATATAACGAACAAGATCCCACCATAAAGAAGAACTTGACGAATATTCTTGACATAGGTCCTGGATGTGAAACTGTTAAGGCTCACTTGTCATCCATGGGCAGATGGTTCGACAAGGTGGCTCTGGTTACTGGTGCCAGTGGCGTCATCGGCAGTGCCGTGACTGTAAAGTTGGCTCAGAGAGGGATGAAGGTGGGCATCCCATAGGATCAAACAATCGAATGCGTGTCTGTATTGGTAAAGGTCAACAAACCCAATGAGCAGAGAGCACTTGATAGCTTTCATTGCATATTTCCCTCAATCCATGGACCTATGTATTATAGTTGATTTGGAATAAATATAAGCAAACGTGATTTTTCTTGGAAGGTCATGAATTCTAGAATCATAATAAAATTTATATAATTTCATCAGGCCTATACTAAGGAAACGCATTGTTTATTTTATATTATTTTATTTATTAGCCTATTTATTTTTGGCACCACGTCTTACTACTCATTCGGGTTATAGATTTATATACTAATTATGCTAATGTGTTTGGGATGAAGAATGTTGCATTTAGAGGAAGTGTACTCGCATTTGCGTGTAATGAGAGTGGAAGATCATATTTTAGGGGAAAAAATCTTTGTACACCTGACCGTGTTTCGAACCTTTATCTCCCTCGTTGGCATTCCAGTCTATTACGATAGTGACATCAGATCACTCGACTGCTCGAAGCAGGTAGCTAACTAACACTCTAGTCTTGTGAACTATAACAGTACATTTGGCAGAGCTTCACATATCTCCCGTATCCCTTGGTATAAGGTGTCAGTCTTGCAATTTACTGGATTGCCGATGACGAGACTGTCAAGGTTCAAATCTCTTCTTTATGCACTGGGGGTGAATGTCCAAATGTATGTCACGATGGTTTGCTCATCCCCTCTTCACGCTGCAGGTTTAAACCTAAGCCTTATTTCAGGCAGCATTATATGTGCAGAGGCATGCCTCTTTAGGTGCGTCTTGCATCATGCAACTCGACCTGTTTTCACTTTTGCCTTTCTTTCTATGCGTGAGTGTGCTTAGAGATGTCGCGGGAAGTACTTGTCACTGGCATCACTGCAGCTATCGTCATTTTACGGCGTGGAAAGAAACGGAAGTATTGTGAGTTCATCAACAAACATATCACTTTTATTACTTTTCTTCTTAACGATAAAATATTCCCGGTGAAAGTAAGGATGAAGGCTCATTTTGTTCAACACAGCCCTAGAATCCATTTCGTACATTTCACATAGTAATTGTAACGCATCTCTACGCTTAACGCAATTTTTATAGTTGGTGTGTGATGACCGCCACAACAATGGATCTCTTTGATAAGTATCGATACATTTAATTGTTTTTTTTCCGTAACCCACTCCATCATGGAAAAAAACCAATACAAAAGTTTTCATGGAAAACCTAACGACACCACCTTCAAACATTCTCAAGGGACTGTGAGGCAAGAATGTTGCAACGTGCTCCCCAAATACTATGGGGAGCACTTGCGCCTAGTAGCATGCAACATGTTGCCCCCATCTACAGAGTCCTTATATTTAATTCTTATCTCCTAACTCAACTTTAACTTACTAAGGACTACCAATCACAGCAAAGTAAGCGTGCACACGCATATAAATGAAAGAACCAATGGAATTTTCATTGCAATGGAAAACTAGCACATATTTTAAATATGTTATTTGTGACTGCACTTAAAATATCTTTCAAATGTAGCCTGAAAGTTCTATAAAAATATGTTGTGTTGTTACTTTTGTTAATAATTGTTTAGCTGGACTATCGTTTGCTTCACAGTTTAAGTATACTTGCGCCTAGCTCTAGAAAATTTACTTTCGAAGAGTTTAATTGGTCATTGTTTCCAACTTTCTCATTGGTTGGCCAGCATAGTTACGTGACTACGGACAAGGACTGTGTGGACGTGATTTCCATTTATAAATCCCATTAAGGGCTTAAGGATCTGTAGCTCAGTTCAACGACGAGTCCACGGCAGTGCAGCCACGAATGAGTTCAGTGCGTGAATGACAACGAGGCTTACAACGACCGTGCTTTTACACAACGCGTCAGTACAGTACAACGTAATCAACGAGTTTATTTTGTGATATATTCCGTGCCGACTGAAGTCGGGTACTGTGGTATACCGCAAGGTACGCGTCAAGAGGAGGGAATGGCCTCCAACTCGAATGTAGACGTTGAAGGAACAGACGATGAAGACATGGAGGACCAAGGCCAGGAAGGGGGTCCATTCAACACTAATCCAAAACTACCAAGAGAAACCGATAAAACCTTTGAGCCAGTCTCTGGACTCAAGCGGAAGCTCAGGACTAGGCCGGGACAGGAAGTTCCGCAGTCGAAGGATATAAAAGTGAATAATAAGTTTGCTAGCTTGTCTAGCCTACAGGATGAAACAGCGACCAGTCAAACGGGGCAACCAAGTGGAGGCATGAAGGAAGGTTCCACCCCGCGGCGTATAAAGACCCCTCCGGTGGTCGTAACGAACGCGACACAATACAACAATGTTATAAATCTCCTAAACTGTGGCTTCCAAGACGATTACAAGGTGTACTGTATTGAACAAGGGATTTAAGGTGGTCACGACCTCCTTCAGGGATTACTCCACCCTGTTAAAGCTACTCAAACAAAACACGTTAGAACACTTTACGTATGTACTTCCCAAGGACAAGCCCTTTAAGGCTGTCATCAAGGGCCTTCACGCAAGTATGCCCTGCTCAGACATAAAGGCGGAACTGGAGGACAGGGGATTCACTCCGACTGATGTGAAACAGTTATACTCGAAATCATCTCCACAATCAGCAACACCGAGACCCTTACCGATATTTGTATGCACCTTGTCGAGGACAGAAGGGGTGGGTGAGGTCTTTAAGGTACCGGTCATCAATCATAATGTAGTCAAGATTGAGGAGTATCGTGCTTCACAGAATACAATTCTACAGTGCCATCGTGCCAACATTTTGGACACTCTAAGAACTACTGTGCCCAAAAACCACGCTTCGTCAAGTGTCTAGGAGAGCACCTGACGGTAGAGTGCCAGAAAAAGAGAAAATAACGCCATCACAATGCGTGAACTATAAGGCACAGCACGCAGCAAATTACCGCAACTACCCTATTTATCTACGAGAGCTGGAGAAGAAAAACCAGGTGTCAGAAAAGAAAAAAGAGGGGGAAAGTAAAGTGGCTAGCCCTTCTTCTCACTTGGCTGGGAATTGCAAACCCGCAACTGGCCAGCAATCTTCGGCTAGCAAACCAACACCAGCAGGAAATATGGGATTGAATCAACCATCTTACAGTGGGGTCATCAAGAAGCTTGGCAATAAGGACAAACAAGAAGACCGTTCCACGGATGAATCCTCGGACTTGAAGGACCTTCTACAAATTATCAAGGAAATCAACGTGGTGGGCTTTCCGCAACTCCTTAGGAACTACCTCGTACGGTTGAAGAATGCTCCTGACAAGACAACAAAAGTGATGCTTCTTCTGGAAGCGGCAACAGAATTTTTCTGCGATGGCAACTGTTCAGGAAAGAGGTGTAGGAGAGTCATTGAACATACTGTTTTGGAACGCTAATGGTATAGCCCAACAAGAACACGAGTTTCGACAACTACTGGGGACGTATGGAGTCAACGTAGCACTGATCTGTGAGACCCACCTATCGGAACAGAAGAAGATGTGGTTCTATGGATACAAGTTGTATCGAAACGATAGGACAGCTGGCCGGGGAGGGGGCGCGACCGTGTTGGTGCGCAGTAATCTTGTACATTATCAAACGACTTTACCGGCTATGGACTATATTGAATCCACTTCGATAGCTATTCCCACAGGGTGGAGACAGATAGTGATTACCGCTGTCTACAGAAGCCATGCGGTCACATTCACCATCGATGACCTAGACAGGCTCACGCAAAAAAAAATTTCCTCGTAGCGGGAGATCTTAACTGTAAGCCTATCAGGCAGGTCGGACACTGGCTGGCCAGGCAGCAATCAAGAACTAGACAGTCCTGGCGACTAACGAGCCGACGTTCTACCCATCCAACTACAGGAATCTTCCCGATGTTCTGGATGTTGTCCTGACGGATCTAGATACGCTTCCGGAAGAACTTGAACCCTTAAACGAACTCGACTCCAACCACTTCTCGGTCTTTGGAAGGATAGCCCTGAAGACAAACCCAAGATTATCGTACCTTAGGAGGAAGATCCCCAGGAGTGACTGGGATGAGTATCTGTGGGTATTGACGGACGTAGTACCGTTGAACATGGAGGTAAACACCCTGGAATAAGTGGACAGTTCCATCACTATTCTGACAGCCACATTACTCGAGGCATACCGAGAGATAGCTGTATTCGAGACGCCACTGGTTTTGTTGAAGAGGGACGACCCGGAGCTGAGCTACTAGATATACCTGAAGAGGCAAGCGCGCAGAGAATGGCAGTAGCACCGGGATCCGAGGCATCTTGCAGAGTCATTAGGCTAAGAGCCCTTGTACGTAGAAAGGATAAAACTATGAAGATCCCCAACTGGAAAGAGTGTGTAGCGAGAACTTTGGCTGGGGATGCCAACGTGTGGAAGGTGACGAGACAGCTCAAAGGTACGAAAGGAAAGGCAGGGAGCACGGTAATCCACAGAAGGATTGGGTTGAAATTCCAGGGCGAGGCCAAGGCAAAGGCCATTGCGAAATCTCTTGAACACCAGTTCAAGGCTAACTCAGAGCCCCAAGATGAAGAGTTTACCAGGACAGTAAATAGAGCGGTTGGGGTATAACTAGCAGATCCTGTTATAGAGCTACCACCTCTTATAACAAAAAATGAAGTCACCCGCCAGGTGGAAAAGATGAAGCTACGGAAAGCGGCAAGTCACTACAGGGTCTCGAACGAGATGTTGCAACACGTTCCGGAATGTGTAATCCAGCTCTTAACAAGAATGTTTTCAGCGGCATTACTGGCAGGTTACTCCCCGGAGGCGTGGAAGGTTGCTGACATCACTTCATTGCCCAAACCAGGCAAGGACTGCAAATTTCAGCAGAACAGCCAGTCTGCTTAGAAGCGTAGGAAAACTATTTGAGAAAATCATTCTGCAGCGATTGAAAACCTTCGGGAGAGAGCATAGGATTATCCCCGACATCCAATTCGAATTTTGGAACTGTCATTCAACGATACACCCAGTCCTGATCTCAGTGGAGGACACGACATAAAGCTTTAATCAAGGGGAAATAACGCTAGCTATACTCATGGATGTAGAAAAGGCGTTTGATAAGGTCTGGAACGCCGGCGGTATTAACAAATTGATCCAGGCCAACTTCCAAAGTGTTTATGTACATCTAATCAAGAGTTTCCTAACTGGACGACACTTTCAAGTCAAGATAGAAGGTAAAATGTCGCCTCTTCATAGTACCAGGGGAGGGGGGGGGGGCACAGGGTTCGGCACTCTCACCGTTCCTATACACTATGCATGTTGCTGACATCCCCACGGACCCGATTATCAAGAATCGGCTCTTCGCAGATAATATTCTGTTCCACATTGCCAACAGGAACGTGAAGTACGCTCATCTCCGCCTGCAGCGGTACCTGGACGAGTTTAGCAGTTGGCTGGAAAAATGGAGGTCAACGCAGAGAAATCGACAGCCATGATAATTACGAGGAGGAGAACCCAAGCCCTGGCCCAGCTTGTAGTGTTGGAGGAAGCTATCCCCTACAAGAAGTCAATGAAATACCTCGGGGTGATGTTAGATTCCAGACTCACATGGAAGGAGCATGTAGTCTACTCAAGGAAAAAGGCAATGGGGTCCTTCATTGCAAATTACGGCCTGTTCAAGAGCCCAGTGCTGGAAAACAAGATCAAGCTGCTGATGTACAAAAGCTTAGTACAGCCTATTCTGGTATACTGAGGAGAGGCGTGAGGATATGCTTCCGATTCAGTGCTAGATACTTTAAAAGTAGTGCAAAACAAGGTACTTATGTGTATCTTAGATGTGAACACTCAAACTAACAATGCGTGCATACACGCTACCACTGGTAGTAACACTCTACAAGAAATCTTCCGGCAGCGAGGCGGAAAATTCTACAAATAAGCCCGCGAGGTAGAATAAAACGCCATAATTAGAAGACTCGGCCAGTACAAACCCCGAGAGCCAAGGAAATACAAGAAACCCCGGCTCAAATGAACAAAACACCTGCATACCTTCCCAATCAACCCTTTCCTACTAACCACTCCTGTTCCTCAGCATTGTCAAATCCTTGGGTTCTCATCCCCACACTTCCACATAAGCTAGAATCATTTTTCTTCACACCTGCACTTTCATCAAAGCCATGTTCGCTTAGTGTCTAATTTAATTTTATGTATTTTCCTTCAGCTTGTCTAGATCTTACTTACACACTATACCAACTCATTTCGGGCCTAGCTGCACTTGTATTTCCATCACAGTGTACGATGGCTCGAATTAGCAACTCCACACTAACACTGTCACTCCCAACATACAAACCTTCACCCTCCAACTACATTTTCCCTTCACAACCAATTTACACTTTTATAAATAGAGGTTATGTATGATCTGTGACTACAGATTGGTACTTCAGGCATAAACAAGCCGCCTACCCCCTCTGAAAGTCGCTTCTGGCATTCAGAGCGAGTAGTTCAAGGCAAACAAGGGAGCGAAAAAAAAAAGGATCTGTAGATGGGACTTTAGACATGATCGTATTTCAAAGAGCTAGACCCCGTGCAGGTCGTGTGCTGCGACATCCACTTGGAGCCGATTCAAGAGATCCGGAAGGAGTGGGAGAGAAAGCACGGCGCGGGGAAGATCGTGGCGTACAGCTGTGACCTGACAATTGACGACCATGTCCTGGATATGTTCAGGCACATCAAGGAACAGCTCGGAGGGGTCGACGTCATGGTGTGCTGTGCCGAGTATTTCCCCAGGAACAGCTTAGGTGGGTACGTCCCCTCACTGCTGGTAATATAGGTAAGAAAGTTACGTTTACTTACTGATTAGCTGGTAGGAGATGTCTGAAAAATGTTCTTTAGGCAGATTTTGGGTAAACAAAGCTAGAATCTCCGTCCGGAACACATTTTTTAAATGTATCATCCTCTATTTAAACGCACGGAGTCTTATCCAAATTATTTGAGTATTTTTAAGTAAATAAATCATGTTCGTTGTTTTATGTAAAATAGGCCTTCCCTAATACTACATTTTACAGGAAAAACACGATATGAGTTTTTTTAGAACATATATATATATATATATATATATAATTATGATCGTTGATCTAATTTTACCATAGTAAACTTATTAATAAGGTTTTAAAGGTGTCAATAATATCTATCACCAGCTTTGATGGTCGAATGATCAAAGGCGTCACTTTTCCAATAGACTGGACTGCCGATGATGGGGAGATCAGGCTTGAATTTCCTGTCGGATGTACTGAGGTTGTATTTTCCTAGATAGTTTTCCTGTCTTGCTTCACACAAATGTGGGTAGACTTACTTTAAATTCAACTTTCACCATCCCTATCACATTATCGTACTTACATAGTACAATATATGATTATAGCTCGAATGAATAGTGAAATGTGTGAAAAAAGTGTATTGGTTCTGGATTTTTTCTTACACACCCTTATATGTATATATGTGTGTAGTAAAAAAAAGCCTAGTCATGTAAAACACACACACACACGCGCGCACACACATTGTTTCTTCAACCTCCCCTCTGCCAAGGCGGGATAGAATGGAAGATGAGTTACGGCTCGTATTTTTCGATTTTTATGACAAAATAAATAAATCATTGCTTCAGTAGATATATTAAGTTGTATACTCATTGTAATCTTCTCAGTTATTGGCTATTTTTCATAGACATTTCCTAATTTAAAAAGGACATTTTCTCTTAATTTAGAAATTATTTGTTCTAATGCGATGATGCTCATGAAAAATATTAAAGAACTAAACGTAAATACTGGAGAATTTATTTATTTATTTTGGACAAAAAAGTTGCTGTCATAAAAACACAACCGAAATACGGACATTATCTTGCGTTCTCCTCCAACCCACCTTAAACCCACCAACGAGACAGTCGTTGTGCGCAGGCGCTATAAACTGCGATATGAAGATGTGGCGGAAAGTCATCAACAGCAACGTGGTGTCCCCTGCGCTGTGCACGGTGGAGACTGTGCGCTCCATCGACGAGAGAGGGGTGGAGGAGGGTCACATCGTCCTCCTGGGTCACATGTCTGGGATACACATCGACCCCAGGGAGAGTATGCATGTGTACAGCGTCACCAAGTACTCGTACAACGCCATGGTGGAGGCTTTCAGGCACGCGCTCATCGTCCATGAGTGAGCTATGTCGAGCAACAATGTTTAGTATAATTGTTCTGACACCTCCATGTTGGAGGTCTTACGGCAGGCTATTGCCACTCTCGAGTGAATGATTGCAATCAGAACGGTTTTTGTTAATTGTTCTGACACCTCCATGTTGGAGGTCTTCTGGCAGGGTTTCATCGGCAACCAGTGAATAATGGAAAGTAGCAATATATTAGACAAGTATCCTACTCTTTTAGGATCCATGTTTATTATTATTATTATTATTATTATTAGCACCGCGTCTTACTACCCGTTCGGGTTATGCGCACTTACGCTAATGTGTAATGGTAGGGTGATTGTGAGATGAAATGGAGGACCTACAGTTTAACGTGGAATCCGAACCACGGTATAGGCCTGGCATTCCCCACATTCACAAGATGTCTGGTCAGAGGTGAAGGAAGGGTTGAACCCCGGCCGCCAGCATAGAAGTCTGACACCTTACCCCTAGACCACCAGGTCACCGGGGATCCATGTTAAAGGTATTTAAATTCAGACTCCATCCTAAAGTGGGTAATATAGCCAGCAGTATTATTGTATACAAATACTCTTATATCACCATGTTGGAGGTATAAAGTTGCATCCTAATCTTCTCCCCAAGTGAGCAGTGTCCAGTAGCGTTGTTGTAATAAAGAGCAACCCCGTCTATAAAGGACCACCCCCACACACCAGAATTCTCACTCCTTGTCTAGATTGCCCATAAGGATAACGCAGATCATCCCCAGCGTGGTGGACAGCAGGAGTATGAATACAGGGGTGTCTCCCCTCATAAAAGAGCCTCTCAGTGGGGTGGATATCGCCAACACGGTGGAGTATGTGCTGTCCACACCCCTGCACTGTCAGATCAACGACGTAGTGATCCGACCCACGGAGGGGGAGGACTGACTCCACCACTATACAGAGTGTCCCATCATCCCGTTACATAAAATTATTGACATGGCTTCTCTCGACATTCTTATAGCAAAATGTTGTGTTTAGTAGAAATGTATTAGTCTTAATCTGTAATTAGATTTTAATGACTCGATCAAATTTAATTCATAAACATATAATCATATTATGATTTTATTAATTTAAAGATTTAGAGGGGGATATTAACTTATACAGTGCTTTATATTTTCCCAAATTAGGGATATAATGACACATGATTCACCAATTAGATAAATTTTCACCTATTAAATCGTACATAACAAAAGATAACTCCAGTGCTTACCCGCGTAGACGTGCAGGTGGGCGGGCTAAGGTGTCAACCTAGGGAGGTCTGGTTTGATGGTAATTGACAGGTAGGGTTTCATATACGGGTCCAGTTTACTGAGGGTATTATTATGTCTCAAAGCTGTTTTCCAATCTCCCTGCATGCAAATGTTGGTACATCTCAAGCACTACCTTCTTCATCTCTATTTCATTAATGCAAATGGAAAATAGGCTGTCTAAGTTTTTTATTCTTAAAGCATGTAAAAAAACATAATAATTCTTATCACCGCTTTCGGGTTACACGCTTAAGTACTAATTACGTTTATAGGCTAGGAATTGAGGAATATAGAGGAAATGAAACAGAATTGACATGGAGGGAGAGTGGAAATCCATATAGGGACCCCCCCCCCAGTTCACCCCAGTGAGATTCTAACCTCGATCTCCCCGTACTCGGCAATCTAGCTTAACACGAAACAAGCGCGATAGCTAAATACGCCACCTAGGTGGGTTACAAAACATAACAAATCGAAGATGTACATGTAGGGGCGCTGCATGAAATATATTTTATAAAATTATTATGGGGGAATGGGGAATTTCCCATCTCTAGGCGTTCTAAAACTAGAGAAATTCCAGGAGACCAGGAATAGTACAAAAGAAACGTTGAGTGTACTGGGGGCCATAGGGGTGTTTTGGAATTGATAGGGGGACAGGGGGTTCTCCCCCAGAAAATTAGAAACATTTTAAGCTATAATTGTGCCTTTACTTGAGGATTTAGGCAACTTAATTTTTAAAATTACTTTTTAATTAATGATTTTTCAAGTTACAAGTGTTATTTGTTTTGACATTTACCATCAATTGCGTGTAGGAAAACTCGCAAGTTTCAGCTCGTAAAAACTCCAGGTCCTGGATTCACTAACGGGAGCAAATAGTTGCGCCGGCGAGAGTTTGAAATATGTGCCCAAATCCTTATTCACTAAAAGAAGCAGACGCAATTTGAGACCAGAGTTGCGTCTTTATTTTCCACCACTCAAGAGTAGGCGCAAGTATTATAATCATGATTGTCGCTTCAATAAATTTAAATGGCACCATACTATCCAAATGGCTTAAAATACAATTAGTTAACTGTACTCCAATTAATAATAAATAAATAATATAACATACGTCTGTCAAGTACCATATTTGTTTCACTTTATATAGTGGTAACAAAGCAATCACTTACCTTTTACTGTTGAATCTTACATTCAAACAACGCAATGTCATTTCCTGCATTATTACAAAACAAAACTAAGAACTGTGTAATCTTCGTCTAGATCAAAAGACTTTTGTATTCCTCCAAGTCCAAAGACTTCTCGTCACTAAATATGGTGGTTAGTCTTTAAAATAAATTTCTATAAATGTTTTATTAATGGAACTTAGCTTTAAACTCATAACATAAATAAATACAAAATAATGTACTAATATTTTTTTTGTACAGCACCCCAGCTTCTAAGTTTATTGCCGGTTTATAAGCCAAATGTTTAGAAATCTTTGTATTTGCTGTAATTTTAACTAGAGATTTAAAATAAAGTAGCCTTGACTTTGGAAGTAAATTCTTCACAAGAATTGGTCGAAAAGAGCGCAATTAATGACGTTTATAATGACGTCACCATATTCCTGCCACTAGTTTACGCCTTGTTTAGAGAATACGGAAATGGAGCAAATAAGACGCATCTATGGGAGTATATTGGGCGCAAAGTTACACCATTCCTAGACTTGTGCTGGAGTAGAATTGCACTCGTTAGTGAATCCAGGCCCAGGCTTTATCACGTGATTAACTTAAAACATAAGTGTCTAGAAGGCTTGTAGTAGCCTTGAAACTAGTAGTCAGTGACAAAGGCGCTGCTAGCCAACTTAATTAACTAAGCGTTCTATACATAATACAATTTACTACAGAAAGTATTTCCTTTCAATGTTTTATGAGCTATGAAGTAACTTTGGAAGAGTAGGGATTGGTAGTAGGTAAATTTAAAATTTGTCTGTAAAAGCCTATGGTAAAGAGCTTTCAAAATCAAAATAACTGTGGTATAGAGTAGTTCTAGAATTTCCAATTTTTAAGTTTTTTTTGTCCCCCAACATTGGAGTGGAGGGGTGGTGAGGAGGGGTATGGGGTGATACTCCACACCCCACCCATCCAGCGTGATTCCCCTTTGTCCATATATTGTAACATTGAAAATGTACGTTTCTACTCTATATTTACTTGTTTGATGTAAACTTTCTGTAATAAGCACTTAAATATATTTTTAGAAATAAACGTATTGGATGCTAGGGAAAAATAGTTCCTACCGTTTTTATTTAGTAGTAAAATTATTTTACTTTAAGCAATAATATAATATAATATTGATTTAAATAGTATATATACTTGTAAAAAACTAATTGAACTCTTCTTTATTAAATAAATACTAAATTAATTCTCTAAAGTGTTGCATAAAAAACCACACGTGTAAGGGAAACGCACCCATTTTTAACAAATGAGCTCCCAAAATGAATATCTCCTTCTGGTTTAGGGATGCAACACCCCTACCTGAATATATTTACGATTTTTTTCAAGGTTTTGATACAGTTGATGTTTTTACTAAGTTGTGCATTAACACAATAACCATCAACGATTTAAATGAAGGAGGGGTTGGAAGAGGGTAAATTAGAGGAAACGTGTCCACATTGGCGTTGATATATGATTGGAAAACCAAAATTAGAAACACATGCGGAAAATTCCTATCAACGCAGCCTTCTGGGATGCTTCACTAGTCACCAAGTGCAAAATGGGTCTAGAGATTACTTTTAATAAAATGCTATTTTAATTCAGTGGAGTTAAACCATAACATGATATGCTACCTCTTCTCAATTTCAATTTTTGCTTTATAAGTTTATTTTAAGATGGTTTCTATCCCCTGTAAAAAGATTATGTGTAAATTCCTAGAGATAATCGAGCTAAACAATTCGTAAAATATTCCTTGAATTGAAAAATTACACCTGGACACGGGAATCGAATCCGGGACCTTGGGCCTAGTATGCCAATTCTCTCTAACCACTGAGCTATCCAGAATTCGTCCAGATCTCAGGGTAATTCTTCACTCATATTTTAAGGAAGATTCTGTAAAATGTTTATATTATGTTGTTTTAGCTCATATTATGACATGTGACACACATCTTATTTTGTTCATATCATGTTAATGTTTTCCCCCACTGAATTTAAGTGTCGTTATAATGTATATTATTGCTAAGTGGTTAAGTGACATTTTTACCAAGCCTAAAAAAAGGCTTGCCCAACCAATACCCTCCAGCCATAATTGATTTCGGTAAATGTTGTCACGCTGGTGGTCCCAGTGAAAGTCGGAAATGCGGCCACCTTGTTTACTAGCCTCCACCTAGCACTGTGACGTCACACACTGAGATCTACATTGGTCAAACTCTTGTGGATGCGAGCCAGTAGAGATGGACAACTACTGGAAAATAACGATGTCTCAATCAGCTATGTAAGATTGATGAGATAAAAACATATTGTTTGTTAGACATTGATGTTTTATAGTAACAATATGGGGTATTTTATTTTTCAAATCTATTTTTAGACCATGCCCCCGATTTGTTGGCCACATTCCAGGTCTTATACTTACAATGCCGGATATGTAACCATCTTGAGAGTTTGGGGCACTATGTAGGTGCGATTACTTCGGCCCGATGGGATGATAATGATGATGATTATGTAGTGCCAGTAGAATCTTAGGCCTAACTTGAACCTAGTTATCAAGACCATGGACACAATACCCCTTCGGGATCTTTGTATCTTATAACTGGTCACCATAAATAAAGAATAACTAAATGTTAAATAAATATATATTTTAACACTTTTTATTTTGTAAACACATGTGCATGAACACAATCAAATATAATATATTACGTCATCAACCACACTAATCTCATCAGGTTCATCATCTTTATTTATGAAGAGAAACCAGCCTTATAGAACCTCTCATTTGTAAAGCATTCTTAAATGATGACATTTCCACAAAAAATTAATTATCTTGAAGGTTATTTTCATAAGTTCTTATTTCAATAATGTAAATATGCGCAAAGGAAAATGTATTTAAAACCCAACATGTTTGTTGTGAAAGCTTTGACTTCAGATCATGATTTGGTGAATATGTACATGAGGTAGCTTGATACCCGGTAGCATTTCCTAGCTGTCAGTTATCAACACTCTTAGTCTGGATGGACTGTATTTAGACACGTCCTAATCCCCCCTCTCTTCCCCCCTGTTAAATAATGGCCAGCAGCATATATCTGTCGAGATGTAAATGTTGGATGAACGTTTCGAACAATACATATATCTGAGAATATGAGAACACGTTAAGACATTAACTCTCTATAGTTCTTTTAGCGCCTCGTCTTACTACATATTCAGTCTATACGCATATGTACTAATTACGCTAATGGTCTAAGGATGAAGAAAGTTAAATTTAGAGGGAGTGCACCCGAATTTGCGCGAAGAAAGAGCGAGATTGGAAAACCATTATGGGAAAACCACCTTTAATATACCCAACCAGGATTTGAACCCCGATCTCTCTGCCATCGGCAGTATAGTCCAACAAGATAGTGACGCCTTAGACCATGTGGTCACTGAAGCAATTGATCCTGTGTTTTAATA
This sequence comes from Timema shepardi, assembly GCA_902151425.1. Classification (NCBI taxonomy): domain Eukaryota; kingdom Metazoa; phylum Arthropoda; class Insecta; order Phasmatodea; family Timematidae; genus Timema; species Timema shepardi. Next base: position 11,534 of record CABFVX010001496.1, on the reverse strand, counting down.
AAGGAGTTGAACGCAGAATAAATTATTTGATATAAACTAAAAATAATATTTTTGAAAATCTATTTGAGGTAAACAATTAAAGTTAATCGCTTACCAATTTTATACATTCTTTTATTCAAACTTTGGGGAATATAACACCCCAAATTACTTTCAAATGGCAAATAAATAACTAGAATGAATTAGAAGTATTTCCTTTTAACTTCGCCTTGAAATATTTGGTAAGACTGTCCCGTACCTAAGAAAGGTCACAGGTGTTGCGTAAATCATAGGCGCGAACATTAATGAAAACATAATTATAAGCATTTATACGCCATTCACGGTAGGAATTACTCTCTAGAAGGTCTTTTTTACTACCAATATCCTACTATATAATATATTTCTGGTAGGGAAAAAGGCCTTTCAGAAAACAATTCCTACGGTGAACGGACTTTAGCTCTGATTGGTTTCACCTAAGAAATATTTTGCTCCATTTAATATAATATTCCAATTCTTTTACGTTGTGATATAATCCGATAAGTATCCCCACCTGTACCGTGGGAGACTCGGGTTCGATTCCCCACCACGGAGAGTTTAATGTGGGATCCGAACCACGGTGGAGGCCTGGCACTCCACACATTCACAAGATGTGATTAAAACACTTCTTGTCAGAGAGAGACTCTATAATTAACACACACATATATACCTATATAAAGAGGGTTGGGGTGGTTGTAATGGCTACGTTAGTTTGTAAACTATGTTCCAACAGACCTATGTATATGTATTTAGAGAGTAAACACTGAATATGTAATTAACACATATATAAGACTAGTTTTTTAAGTCTGTATATGACCAGCAGATGTCAATATTACCCTACCTAACAAAACCGAACCTTCAATTTATAGATCCATGAAAGTTTAGGTTTAGTTAGGTTGGGGTAGCTTATTATAGAAGTATATTTCTGCTACTTAATTATATCAAAGTGAGTATGAAGGGAATTAGAAAAAAAAAGACAGTGCTTTGAAGTTTTTATAGCAAACGGTTTCCTACTCTACGTAAATGTGGGTACAATTCTTATAAATATAATCTTAGTCCCTAACACTATTAACTAATTAGTAGATAAGCATATAGCCCGAACGGGTAGTAAGACACGGTGCTAAAATAAAACTTCCGGGCCAAGAACGTGGAAAGGGTTGAAGGGGGGGGGG
>CABFVX010001495.1:151276-162295 GCA_902151425.1 Timema shepardi | reverse complement strand
GACATAGACAACCAAAAGTTATTAATTTGCTCAATAAACTTCGTAAAATAAACAACCTGTGTCTTTGCTGTTCCAAAATTTAATATTAAGTAATTGATAATGTAGAAAGCCAAACTGTAAGAATAGTTAGGTTAGGCCTGGATAGAAAAAAAACACTTCTCTCTTTATTTCTTCTTAAACTATTGCACTATTACACTTCTACATTTACACTTTGTTTTAAATTTTCAGGAATGTTATTTTATCATTTGAAGAGACACAGTGAATAGTTACATATTTCAAATCATTCTAGAAACCTATAGTTATATAGTATATCTTTCTTTGTGTGTTTTAAATGTCTCTATTCAAATGATAAAGGAATATTTCTGAAAATTTAAAACAATGTGTGAAGTGTAATAGTGCAATAGTTTAAGAAGAAAATAAGGAAATAAATGATGAGAGAAGTGTTTTTTTTTCTATCTATGTCTAACCTTACTATCCTTTCAGGTTTGCTTCCTTTACTATAAATTACTTTACATCATTGTACAGTGTTTCTACAATGTCTAAACATTCCCAAGCCATTGGGCACATAAAAAGTTAATCAACTTATGCAAACTTATGTAAACTATTCAATGGAGGTGACACTGGGTCTGGTGTTGTTCCCTCTTAGGGGTTTGGTTGCCTCGTTGGTAGTCTCCCGAGCAACGTCCTTCTTGACCTGACTGGATTGAGTGACTGGCCATCTAGTGGAGTTTGGGGGACTAAATCTCTGTATAGTCATAACTCATATGTGTGCGAATGAGGGAAGGGGGTACCCCACTCGCCATTCACTAAGCGGTCGGTAGTGCGAACCCAGTCTTAACCGAGGATAGCTGGTCAGGTCATCTCTATGCGGTCTCCACAGGCCAACTCCTCCACCAATGGCCAGTAAAAGGTGGGTGGGAGGGTGGGGGTGTTTCGCTAGCTACCCAATGATGACTGGATTACCGACCATCAGGGTTTGGTAGTCTTGAAATGTTTGCTACATGTGCTTGCATACGTGACTCTGCTCAGAGGGTATGTCTCTGACGTGGGTTAGGGGAGTCCTGGGACAGAGTGAGTGTTCCCCACCACGTGTGCCAGATGTTCTACCGATTATAGCCCACAGTGGTTTGCCAGTCACAAGTGTCTCTGACTCATATAAGCAAGTTAGATAGGTAGCCAATCAACAGTACAGTCTAGCGAGGTTCCCATAAAGCACACTATTTCCTATGTATCAATTATTAGGTGTGTTATGCATGAATATAAACCTAGACTACTGACCTCTCCTTGGTGCCTCCACTCCTGACTTCCCCCCATCTCGTGGCACTTGGACAGACGAGGAAACTGATCATTGGCATCCAAGCACAGCAGCTGGGCCAGCACAAGCTCGCTCTTGTCTGTCTCAAACCACATCTGAAACAACGAGTGTGTTGGGATCATCTTCACAAGTGTTACAGTGACCTTGTGCCATGAACAAAATCACTGTGATACTATGCTATACATATGATTTGGAGACCGGGACAGTGACAAAGAGGAACGAGAGTAGAATTCAGGTGGCGGAGATTAAATCCCTACCACGTACATATAGTAGAGTCTCAGAAACTCGACACTCAATACCTCGATATGCGGACGTGCACAGTTGTAGACACCAGTCATCACAATCCAAGGTCATTCAACTGAATATAAACTCTCAGTTTGTTTGTGTGACTCAAGTGGAACAGTCGTGCTGTGGTGTTTTTATAAGTGCCATGTTTGTTAAGTTTTCCTATTCGGTAACGTGTTATTCGAACAATACAATATCATATGTACAGTATTGTACTGCATTTCTGAATATTACACGTATGTACAGTAGCCCCATGGATTCTTTGGTGCTGACTGACAGCTCACAGCTGACAGCTAAAAGCTTTGAAAAGTTACCAAACCAAATTATGTATCCCTACGCCGAACCATATGATGTGCAAAAACGTGTTTAGCAGCTGTCACTAATAACGGTCAAAATGTAGGTATATATGACATAGTAAACATTCATCTTATCCAAGTTCATTCATAAAACTTTACATTTCAATAACTCAAAACCATCTCAGTCCTCATTAAGTCAAGTTTCTGACATTCTACTGTATTTAAAGAAATACAAAAATAGGCAGAATGAAAGTTGAGGAAGTAAGGAAAGAAATTGGGGCGGAAAAGTTGAATGAAAGAATGGACAAAAAAAATAGTAGATGGGTTGAAGATGGAAGATTAAAGACAACAAATTAATCAATTTGAAATCAATGATTGGAAAAAGACCCAGGTGAAAGCTCAAACTGAGATGTTTGTAGTCAATTAAGAATAGTGTGAGCAGAATAAATTTGGACTGGAACAGGATGGTGGAAGTGGAGTGGTGGAGAGAGAAAGGAGGAGTTGTAAATGTACCATTTAAGCCCCGAATTGCCAGAGACTTAATATGGTGAAATGATGATTATTTTGACAATTATGATGGAATAGAAATGGGTCAAATCCACTTTTTATCAAATGCAAATCTTATAAAATATGATAAGCATAACTTTACCACATTGGTATGATTATTTTTTTCTTCAATTTCAAGATTGTGTTCATTTGAAGTGGCAAATTAATGGTCCGGAATCTGGTTGTTTTGTTTGTTCAATAATTATGTTTAGCTAAGCCACATAATAGCTCTTAAAAAATAATAAACCTCTAACATTTGGAAAAAAAACTTTATTTTTGTGTATCTTGAATCTAAAATTTTTTAGAATTCTCAAATTTAGATTATCCTCAAAGATTCTAGAAATCAGTCCCTTATTTTTAATTTCTATGTCTAACACCATGGGTGTAAACAGGTTAATTTGGAGTTAGTGGTCGATAAGGCAGTGTATAGGAAGTGTACTCACATTAGTTTTGATTATGGAATGGGGAAACCACAGTGATAAATCACATGTGGAAAACCACCCTTAGTAGGTCTGGTCACTATTTGAGCAGTGACCTCCATAATAATCCAGTCTTTCGTGAGATCAGGGAGTGGAAAAGTCACATTTTAAAAGCAAAATGAAGTCAAAGTGAAACAAAAGCCAAAGCCAAATTATAAGATAAGTTTTTTTAGCTGTAACATAAAACTACCTTTAATTTTTAAACTATCCTTTTTAAATCCATCTATCCAACACCTTAGATCAGTTGATGACATATCTGTCTACTGAGCTAAGGGTCCTGGGTTTGATTCCCGGCATGACCAAACATTTATCATTGGTGAAGTGTGGATTTACCCTTTCATAGTGCTAAATTAACAGCTGGGGACTGGATGTTGTGCCTGTCCTAGCCTTAAGTTAGATTATAAGGCATATGTAGCTATGACAGGCCTAGCAAGCCAGTAGCGGAAAATATTGATTAAAAAATTGACCTGGACTATAGTCTGGAAACAGTAATGAATGTAAAAAAAAAATAAGTCCATCTAGGCAAAGAGAATGTTAAAATATCTAATTTTTTCCATGCTTATATAAACAGTGGTGTGTCGTGGAACAATGCCAGGGTAGCATAGATTGTTATAAACTATACCTGTCAATTATTCTCATCGCTAAGTAAAACAGCTTCAACATTCCTGTGTGAGGTATGCGGTGCAGAGCATATGTATGATTGGTCAAATGAGAACAGAATGGGGGAGAACACATCATAGGTACAGTTTTTAACAGGCTCTGCTTATCCTGGCAACACACTACGGCAGGTCACTGGTTATAACTGCCATCTAATCACGAATTGTTTGGGCTCTGCGAGTACTCGTATTCCGAGTTCGTCGCTTAATCTAGAGATCGAGATTTTTGTAGGCTCATTATTTTCGAGCTTCCACTTGATGTACTTAATAATCAATTTTTAAAACGCATTAGTAAGCATTTCCACTTATAAATCATTCGGCTACTTAACAAATTGTTAAAAATTAATTTCAATTTTTAATTAAAAACATAATGGAGCTTTAAAACCACTTTCGACAGGTATCTTTATTCAATATTGTCATCCATTTTGAATTTATTTGATTGAAGTTGTTTACTTGTATTGCCATGACATAGCAATGAAAATAAAAATAGCTAAGAAAATCACTAAATAATTTAATGATTCTTTTTACTAAGTTTATCTGGTCCCTTTCTAAAATAATAATATATGTTAAATTAAAAATGGAATATCAAGAATATATTATTATGTTAAATGTGTTTAAACTTAAGATATTTAAAACTCGTATTAATTAATACGTTTAGCTATAAAACTATCTCTAGTTTATTTACTATTTGGTTATAGAATTATGTTGGTTTACCTGTTTCCAATCAATGTTGATCTTATTTATTGCAATTTTACCAAACTTACCATATTTATATTAAAAAAGCATTTATTATTTAATACTGTTTGCTAAAAATATTATTTAAGTCATATTATTTTTAATTTAAAGTATAAGCATCACCTTTTAAAAGCATTAAAAGTTGAATTGAAATTTCTCAATAAAATAATGTCTAACGAGTTTTCATACAACGTGCATGTGCAACTACACATAGAAGAATGGAAATGGAATAGAAGACGTGATCATGCACGATTACACTAAGGAATAATAAACGAAACACAAATTTCTAATTGCTTATGATTCTTACATTTTCTTATAGGGTAAATTAAGTTACTGAAACTTATTTTAGGGAAATATTAGCTTATTAAAATGTATTAATTGTTAACTTTTTATCAAGACATTGTAGAAATACTCCACAATAATGTAAAGTGATAGTGAAGCAAGCCAACATGAAAGTATAGTTAGGTTAGGCCTAGATATAAACAAACATACTTCTCTATTTTCTTTCTACACTTATACACTCCTCACTTCTTCAAACTTCAGCAGTTGCACATTGTTTTGAATTTTAGGAAATATTTGTTTTTTCATATAAAGAGACGATAATGTTAAAGTAATATCCGTGAAAATTAAAACTAATGTGAAACTGGAAATTTTTAAGAAGTGGAAAGTGTAAAAGTTTAAGAACACATGAAAAGAGAAGTGTGTGTGTGTGTGTGTGTGTGTGTGTTCTTATCCAGGCCTGACCTAACTATCCTTTCAGGTTGGCTTCCTTCACTATCACTTACATTACATCACTGTACAGTGTTTCTACAATGTCTTGTTATACATTTCCAAGCCATCATGCAATTATTCATTTTACTAACTTTAAAAAAAAATTGTAAGTGTAATTTTAATGTCCTTAAAGACATAAGTGTGAAACTATTTTAATTATTTTTTATTAGATTTTTACATGAGTATTGTTCTTATTTTTAAATTGTGTTTCATAAGTGTTATTTCCAATTTAAAAACTGATATTTCCATATTTTTTTTTTCAAAATTATTTACTCTCATAAAAAATAAATTTAATTTTTATTTTAAGAACAATCTACTTTTTAACATTTTAAAATTATGAATATACTCAAACTCGACAGCTTTTATAAATATTCGACTCGAATGAAAAAACTCGGGCTCGCAGACCCCTACTAATCGATGTTAAAATACTGTTCAGCAGCTGTTCTATAAATTATTATATGTTGAAATATTTAATAAGGTAGTTCAAGTCTCTTAATAATTAATTGAAGTTTTCTTCTTCCTACGAAATGTTTCGAAAATGCTAAGGTTTATTGTGGCTGTCCAAGTTAAAAGTGAAGGAAATTTAACCCTGGAGTTTTTCAATCCATCGTACACCCTTATAAATCAAAAGATTCCATTTTACAATTTTTTTGGTAATTGTGTAGCCTGCCCTTCTATCCTCCTTTCAATGTTTAATTAAAAATAACCATTTTAAAGAATGGTTAATGTTGTTATTTTAATGTGGTTACTCAGTGTATATTATAAAGAAATTTCTCACCTGATTTTTTATTCGAAGACAAGGCTTCAAGATGAGACGTGAGCCCTTTACTTCCACACCTTTCTCACTCGTCACACACAAACTGGTGTTAGACAACCGCAACTGGAAGGGAGGGGGAAAGATGATCAGTCAAGAGAAGTCACGGTCCTAAAGAGGTAAGCTAAATCATGGTAAAAATTAGGAGGGATACCGAACATACTTCCCTCAGGGATACTTAGATCCATTAATATTTACAGTCAATGCTGACAAATATTCAAAGCAAAGTGAAAATTGTCAAAAACTTTGTACATATCTAATATAGACTAAAAGCATGAAAGCCTTTAGAAGGCAATGCACACTGCCGTGTTAGACCCTGATCTTTATCTTTCAACAGTTTTTAGTGCATGAACTACATGTTGTAAACTTTTACATATACTCAACACAAAACAAAAATATTCTAAATATGATTTGGCTAGGGGGATATTTCATATACAATAGAGTTCCGACTATTCTAACAATACAGAACCGACTGGTGGAGAGGCTGGAGCGAAACAAATAAAAATTAAATGTAAGTGCAGAATATATATTAAATGATGAGAAATCACTTCGTTATTATAAATTATACAATAAATTACAAAACTATTATTTTATTCATATAAAAAGAACAAAGTATTTTATACTGATTAAATGCAAAGTTTGTTTACAGGTTGAGAGATAATTTTCAGATACAAACAATATTACATGATTAGGTGGGTAAATATAAGTTGAAAACAATTTTTGCAAAATATCTGTTCTTCCCATATCTTTTGAGAAAAATGCCATTAACCCTCTAACCCTCGCGTGGGGTAAATATGACCCCAGCTTTGTAATTTTGTTTATACCTATTTGAGGGTTGGTACTACTGTTCCCTCACTTAGTGTACCTTTCTTTTATGGTATTATCCTCAAAGTGACATTGATTTCAGTTATAATCGTGCTTTTGTACCGGTTTATGGTCCGGTTTTCTATACTGGGGTCATATTTACCCCACGCGAGTGTTTGTGTAATGCAGTCTCGGGGTTTTTTTTTGTCTGAATTTTTTCTTGTTTAATTTTATTTATTGACTGCTAATATTCTTTTTAGTTATTTAATTCTCCATTTCCGTGTGATTTAACAAATTATTATGTCTTATGAAAGAGAACAATAACGTATACATGAACTTATCGAAGATGTTTTAGGTCAAAACTCTGATGAAGAGGAAGATTTGGGATGCAGTAGTTCAGAAACAGAAGATTATTTAGAAGTTAGGGAATCAAATAGTGAATCTGAACAGAGTGCTGACGAGTCTGAAGGTAGTACAGAGGGAACTGATTATGATTTACATTTTTTTATTGGCAGGGATGGGCACTCATTGTGGATAAATAAACCTTACAGACAAGCGGCTCGAGTTACTGCAAGAAATATAATTCCATCAATGCATGCTCCAGGCATTCTAAATTTAGCTAAGAGTGCAAAAACACCCATAGAAAGTTGGGGTTTATTTTTTACTGACGAGTTATTGCAAAAAATAGTTGATTACACCAACATAAAAATTAGTAATCTAAGAGACAACTACCAACGAGATAGGGATGCTTGTGACACAAATATAATTGAGGTAAAAGCTGTGATAGGTCTATTATATCTAGCTGGAATGAAGAAAATGTCCCATACTAATATTAGAGATTTATGGGCAACAGATGGTCTGGGCTTTCAACTTTTTAGATGTGTCATGTCTCTATATCGATTTGAATTTTTAATCTCTGCATTACAATTTGATAATTTGCATAACCAAGAGGAAAGGAAAAGGATTGACCAGCTTGCTCCAGTTAGAGAATTGATAGAAAATTTGGTAGAAAAATTTCAAAGATATTACTCACCAGGTGTAATGATAACTATTGATGAAAAGCTTGAGAGCTTTAGAGGTAGATGTCCATTCAAACAGTATATACAAAACAAGCCTGCAAAATATGGGATCAAAGTGTTTGCGTTGGTTGATTCAACAATGTATTACACCTACAACCTGGAAGTTTATGCGGGTCAACAGCCTGAGGGTTCTTACAGAGTGTTACATTCTGGCAAAGATGTTATGCGTTTGGCTGAACCAATAAAAAATTCCAATAGAAATATAACCACCGATAGCTGGTTTACCAGCGTTCCTTTGGCTGAAGAGCTCCTAAAGAAGACGCTAACGATAGTAGGGACTATAAGGGAAAATAAGCGGGAAATTCCTCAAGAATTCCTTGCCAAGCGCCAAGTCTACTCCAATATTTTTGGGTTTGATGATAATATAAATACATTAGTATCCTACTGCCCCAAAAAAGGAAAACTTGTCCTTCTCCTTTCAACTATGCATGATGGCAATAACATTGATCAATTCACAAGAGAAAAACAAAAGCCTGAAATAATAATGTGTTATAATGACACGAAGGGAGGTGTGGATACAGTGGACCAGCTGTCTTCATTGTATTCTGTTTCCAGGAAAACTCGTCGTTGGCCTCTTGCATTGTTCTATTCATTCCTAAATACAGACGCAATAAATTCCCAAGTAATTGTTGCTTCAAATAATCAATTGAAATGCGAATTGTGAGAAGAAAGTTTCTTCAAGAGCTTGGAATTAGCCTTGTTACACCCCTCATGGAAATGTTACAAACTTGTATGCAAGGAACACATGAAAGTTCTGTGTGAGGCCTGTGTAACAGAAGACGTGGAATGAAACAAAAATTTAAGATAATTTTCTTTTTTGAAAAAATAAATACAAATAAGTGAATAATGTGTGAGCTAAAAAAAATGATTTAATATAATAAGTATTTTAATCAAAATATATCTAATTACATTAAAATTATGCATTTTATTTTATTAATGTGCTTAAGTCATTCTTATTATTAAATTTTTAATACATTCTAGTAAATAATTTTTCAAAATCTTATATAATTAAATTCAAATAATGCTGGGGTCATAATGACCCCACGCGAGTATTAGTGTAAGAAAATCGCACGCGAGTGTACCAGGGTTAAAGTTAGTAGTGGTGATGTGACAACACTGTTCCTGAAATTTCATACAGTCACTGGTGATTAGATTTAGACACACATGAGAAGTCAGAATTGTGTAAACAGCAATGAACTACACATGCACAGAATACTGGGATTGTGGCGATGGCTATGGGAGCATCTGACAACCAAGCCGGACCTGCGGCATGGCTCTAAGCTGATTGCTTCTCTGACAGATGTCATTCGCTCGGATTATATTTCGCCATTTGGAAAATCGTTGTCGGGAAACAGGTTAGATGAGACCAGTGCCACGAGTGGGACAGCCACACGTATGGACAGCAGGAGTTGAAGATACTGTAGTAACTACCTTCCAACAGCAGTAGGCGCACAGCTCTATAGAAGTAGCACCAGCAATGGACATGTCACAGTGGTCAGTTCTGCAGGTGTTGCATGATGAAGGCTACCACCCACACCACTATGTAGCAACGCAGTATCTGTTCCCAACTGATTTGTCTTGCCGAGTCAAGTTTTTATGATGCCTCCAGCAGAAAAATGCTGTGGATCTCTACTTTTTTGGATACATTTTGTGGACTGATGATGCTTGTTTCACACAAAAGAGAGTGAAGAACACCCATAACAATAATCTGTGGTTAAATGCTATCCCACACGCCAATAGTTGTTGTGCATATCAGCATCAATTAAGCGGGAACATTTGGGTTGGCAATGTTGGGGATTCAATTGTGGGTTATTTGCTACCAGATCAATTGGCTTCTCACAGATACCGTATCATCATCAGTTTATTGTTCCAACGATCAGGGTACAATTTGTGAGTCTCTTCCATTTCTTTCTAACTAGATACATTCCATCATCATTTATGGCCCTCGTCACCCCTCTTCTGTATCTTTCTTTATAGCGTTTAGCCATCTTATTCTCGGTCTTCTCCAGACTACCTTCTCCGTTCACTTCCTCCTCACTATTCCACTCTCCATCCTCTTCACATGTCTGAAACATTTTATCCTTGATCTGGTGATTTTTTAACATAAGGGTTATTTCATTTTAGTTTGTGTTCGTATATCATTACTTATTTTGTTTCTCTTAGTCTTTTCCATCACGGTGCAGACACATTTCAAATCTGTGGCTTGTATACAGCTTTCTTCTCTTTTGGATAACATGCATGTTTCCATGTTGTACGTGGTCAATGGGATAAAATACCATTAGTAGATGGTCTGTTTGGAGCACAGTGGCACCTTCACGTCCCATGGCAAATTTCAAACTTTGTGGTAAAACTGTGACCCTTTTTGGATTTGGTTAGGGACTTCAGGGCGAGTGCTTGCGTCTCGAGATATTTCACTTCCCATATATTGAAAGTGTTCCACTTCCTCCAGCTTTACCCCATCCAGGAAGATGTTAGTTTCCTTATTTTGTATACTGACCCTCATCACCACAGTATTATTCCTGCTAATTTTTAAACTCTGTGTTTCATTGTTCTAGTTTCTCCTTCAACTCTTGTTCCTTCTTTCCCCAGATCACTACACCGTCTGCAAAAGCAAAATCTGTCAAATTATCTGAAGGGTTGTCCTTTTTTCATTCTTTCTATGATTTTATACATGATAAAAATGAACAGAAGGGGAGACAATGCACCTCCTGGCTGAACTCCTCTGGTGGTGGTAAACCACTGAGTTTCCATCCCCCACTCGTACACAGCTCTGGCACTGTTTGTACAGTGTACACGATTTTATCTGGGATACTCGAGGACACTGTAGTATCAATGTAATGGTGCCCCTACAAATTATGAGGCACAAGTGTAGTGAATACTTAATGACGTCTGCTCCTCCCCCAACCAGTGGATCGGGTGTGGCGGGCCAGTGGAATAGACACCAAGATCACAGTGCCTCACACCCCTCTAGATTTTCTTATGGGCTCATCTCAAAGCATCCACCGCAGTCACCTGAAGACATTGTGACAAATTCATACAGCTGTTGACAGATTACATTGACAGCCTTCACCTCATGCACACCAAAGACATACACCATTTTGAGCAATGCATATTCATACAAGGATCAAACATATATATATATATACATTTGATATAAAGCATGTGGTGTAACAAAATAAAGTGTTTGTTCAGTAATATAATGCCAATTTTCCTACTAAAGTATGGGGGGGGGGGGGGGG
>CABFVX010001495.1:107746-151227 GCA_902151425.1 Timema shepardi | reverse complement strand
AATTGCAAAGTATGTTTTCAACTTAAATTTACCCTCCTAACCATGTGGTGCTATTTATATCCGAAGAATTACCACTCACCCCGTAAACTATAGTATGCAAAATGCAAAAGTCACGGTTTAAAAAATTGGTGATTGAAGTTTATTTTCCAGGTTTGCTTCTCTTCCTTGCGGCGAGGTCATGCCAATAGCAGGTTATATGTAGAAACGTGCAAAAGGTAAGGTTATCTTTTGTATTTAACTATCTCAATACCACTACCTTTGACTTTTACAAATAGCAATAATGAAATAATCAATCATCAATTTATTTATAGACCAAACAATAGTAACACTGAAACATGTTGTCATAAAAGACTAAACAATTATCAAATAAGGAAAAGGGAATAAAAATAAAGACAATATAATTTCGCCAAACATGACCGCCTGTAGCAAGGACCATGTACATTATTAATGTCCTTACTTGGACCTAGCAAGAAATCTTTTAAGGGCTGAAAAGAAAGAAACGAAAATGTAAGTATCATAATGTGTAAAAGTAGAAAGCGTGATTTTTAAAGTCAACCTGAAAAAAAAGCCTACATGCCGGAGAATACCCATATATCCTGTGATCTGTTTTATACTTTTAAGTGTTTTTCTCAAGAAAATTTTAACATAGACTTGTAGAGATCATCGCCGCCACTCACACAGAACAATTTTTTTTATTATTATTTTTAGCATTAAAACAGAGGAGTGTTCAGAATATATCTGGCCCCATCCAACTCATAGCGCTGTATTTATTCCTTCTTATTTTTATGATGGAAAGAGATAAAAATAAAAAAATAAACTAATAAGTGTATATTCATTGACGAAAGCCCACCTAGGGAAAGAGGAAATATGTGGAAAGAATCCAATGCACACAGGTGACATCTTTCTTTTTTCTGTCTTCTATAGGACATAATCACACACGCATTTAAACACAAATTTTAACACAAATTGAGTAATATTTCGGCCTTTATCAAATAAACAATCATAATCACAGTCAAGGCTTTGGGAAATTTATTTTTAATCTTACGACAGTTGGCGCGGTGTTTTTCCAAGAGTTTACTTTTTAATACAAAATGGAGTAATTGTTTGTGTAAAGTGTATTCCCTCTTCTCTTTTGTTTGATAAAGGCAACTAAACAGAAATATTATTCAATTTTTATTAAAATTAGTGTTTAATTACCCCTACTATAGTAGATAGAAGAAAGAAAGATGTCATTGTGCATTAGAACTCCCCAGATTTTTCCTCTTTCCCTAGGTGGGCTTGCTTAGATTTACACTTATTAGTTTATTTTTTATTTTTATTTATTATTATCAATTTCCAAATTATAAAATTATTTAGCTATTGAGCCATCTCATTGTTAAACATTCCCTCTTATTTATTAATTTGCGGGTCTGAAATTATACAATAGTGAAGAGAGTGTAGCTAAGTGAGTCATTGGTTAAGTTTACAACTGTTTTAACTGTGCTACCTGGTACTGTCCAACATAGTTCCTCTTCCTGGAGTGCCAAGGTTGGTACTTGGGTTGCTCCAAGGCACTCCACTTTTGTTTGAGCCTATCTTTGTTGTCAGACGGCAAGGTTAGTTCAGGGTACACATTTTCTAGGTACCACTTGAAGCTCTTACACTGCAGTCTAGATCTCAGCCGCTGCCTTTCACTTACATCACCATATGGTAGGTTGCGAGCTTCTGGCCGCTGCTTGAAGTAGAAGTCCTACAAACAAATGTTTGTTTATTATTTTTAAGGACACATTACTTTTGTTCTAAGGCCTCCAGATTTTAATGGAGTCCAAAATGCTGCCATACTGCATATTGATGCTCAAATTGAGGTCACTTAACAAGGACAGCTTGCATAACACAGCTTTGATAACACATCAAGATTGCATTTATTGTTCAAATTGATTCAAGAAAGAACAAGCATAACAAAGAGTTCAAACGTTTAAGTGAATACTATTTTATTTCTTTAATTCTCGTATAGACAAAGTATAATGTAAAAGGTGTATTTACTGTAAAGTGCGTGATAGTCAAGGAAGCAAAGTAAGTATAGTTAGTGTTGGTCTAGACAGGAACAAACACTCTTATCTCTTCATTTCTTCTTACACTTTCACAGTTACACATTGTTTTTAAATTTCCTGATGTTTATTTTTCATATAAAGAGACACACACATAATGGACAAATAAAGACACAGACTGGTCTACGGTAGCATGGCAACAACAGTATCCAAGTGATCACGATCAACTTATAACCATAGTCTAGTCTGTGTCTCTTCTGCTGAAGAACGGACTGATGGAACCCTTGAATTACACAATTATGTATTTCAGTGTGTTTTAACTGTGAAGATTAAGGCCTACAGTTTTCTTGTGAGTGTGTAGGCCTTGCCTTTCTATCCTCATTTCACTGTCTAATTTAATGAATTTATTAATGTTATAGTGAATGCATTATAATAAAATATGTTTCTAACAAATTATTTTTAGGGATATGTGAAGCTTCAAATATTTGTCAATTTAGACCAATTCAAAAGTAAAATTCCCAATTCAACAATTACAAAGCTTTGCCAATAAAACTAAATAAATATGAACTAAATTCAACATTGAAAAGAGAATATCAGGTCAAGGCCTCGCCATTTTATATTCTTTTAAATATCTAGTTTAATACAGCCATATGGTGCCATTTTACCTTTGTTTAAGTTGAAATACTAAATTCTGTTCAAGTCATTTAATTTTTTATTGTTATTTGCATTACAAACTAATGTTTATATGACAAAAATCCTGTTTAATTAAATTACATTTTATATATGAAATAAAATGCACTTGCGAAAAAATAATTTGTAATAAATAAAACAATAGAATAGTGGGAAAATAAAATAAAAACACTAACACATCTTTACATACGGTACACTTCAATATTTCAATAATACAATATTGTGCTCTATTATTTTCCTACTATCCTATCATTTTAATTAGTACAAATAAAATTACATGTTATGATAATTGCCTAATTTAATTTTTTTTTAGAAAATATGTTAATTATGTTTCCAATATAGCATTTTGTCAATTATATTTAATACCTTATATTTTATAGTTATAAAACAGATTTTTTTTACTTTTTTTTATTCAGAAATTCAAATTTTGGTTTGAGAATATTTTGTATAATCCGATACAACTTCACTTCGAATTTAAAAAGTGAACTTTGGACACCTCTAATTATTTACATTTTCCATTCCTTTACATTTTTATTTTCTCTTGTGTTCATAATTTTTTCCACACTTGTTACTTTGCTTTCTGAACCAATTTTGTTCACGAGTCCTAAACGTGAACCAGGAGATATTACCTTGTAATCGTCCATCCAGACATGAGCGACTCTCAGAGAGTTACGTGTCATGGTGTCCTCACCAGTGGGCGATCCATACGGACGTCTTCGTCTGAACACATGCCCAACTCTGGAGCAAGGAATCATCTCTAGGTTACCCCCACACATCCAAATCTGGTGAACACATCCAAGAAACATCTCTACAAATGTTTGGACCAGAATATAAAACTTGGACCTATGGCTTAGTTTTTTTTTTACATCCATTACTGTTTACAGCCATATATTTTCCACTAACGGCTGGCTGGGCTATATTCATATGCCTTATAATCTAACTTAAGACTAGGACGGGCACAACATCCAGTACCCTGGCCGTTAATACATCACTGTGAAAGGTTAAACCCACATTTAAACAACGAGACATTTTTTGGCCATGCCGAGAATCGAACCCAGGACCCTTAGCTCAGTACAGAGACATGCTACTGACTGAGCTAAGGTGTCAGATCCTTATACCAATACCATTACTCAACAAACTGAGCAAAATAACTGTTTTTGATACCTCAAATCCATTGTTTCTTACTTAAACAAGTAGTTTTCCAGTCTAGTGGGTGCAAGTGTGCTTTGATTGGCATCACAATGCTTGTTGAGGTTAAAGTTTCATGTTTTTTTTAAGTGATTATAATGATTATGGAAGGTTAAAAATAAAAATGTAACTGGTTAAAATGGTAAAAACTGCTTAGGTTTCTTAATATAAACAAATAACAAAAGTATTCGAAATCTGATTTGGGTTCAAGAATTTTTAATGTACCGGTACAGTAGGGCCTTAGTCCTTAACTTACACTGATTCATGTTTTGTGGATTCGTAGATGTGTGGTTGCAGTACTGCTACTTACAACTAGCCACACCATCTATCAAATGTCAATTCAAACATAATGAATTACAGTGCTAGTAGTGTCATCACCATTTTAAATGTTTCTAGGACAACCTGTTTAGCTTCAATTACCCATTGAAATGAAGATATATGTCAAAAATAAATATTATCCAAGCACCATTTGATGTATGCATTGTTTTAGCTTACACAGGAGCCTTTGGGACAAAGTAACCGGGAAAGTCGAGGACTTACTGCATTCAATTCGGCTTTGCTTTGAATCAAAGTATATTTCACACCATATAATTAATGTAGTTTAACCATAATATCTGGCCTATAATGCTTACTCTAAAAGATATTTCCAGGTTCTCTCCCCCCCAGATGTTCATTCCTGAGTCGTACTCTCCAAGCTCTTCAAAATACATCCTGTCTATGGCGAACAAGCCTCCAGCCATTGTCGGGGATCTGGAATATCAAACAGGTAAGCTGCGTGCACTAGTCATTACTATTTTAATAGTAGTTTAAACTAGACTGCAAATTTTTATTCAAGTTTCTAGGGGTCTGTGAGCTTGGATTTTTTCATTTGAGTTGAACTAGAGTAGAGTACTTCTAAAAGCTACCGAGTTTGAGTCGTGTTCGAATATTGTATATTCATAATTTTAAAATGTTAGAAAGTATATTAAAACGCATGTTCTTAAAACATGAATGACACTCAATTTTATAAATAGTAAATACTTTAAAAAAAAGAGTTAAACAATGGAAATATCGGTTTTTAAATTAGAAATAACACTTAAAAACACAATTTAAAAGTAAGAACACTCAAAAATCTACTAAAAAAACAAATAAATAAAATGGTTTCAACTTTCATGTTTTAAGGACATTAAAATTACACTAACAATCATAAAACAAAGTTAATAAAATGAATAATTGCATGATGGCTTGGAAATGAATAACAAGACAGTGTAGAAACACTTTACAGAGATATAAGTAAGTGATAGTGAAGGAAGCCAACTTGAAAGGATAGTTATGTTAGGCCTAGATAAGAACAAACACACTTCTCTCTTCATATGTTATTTAACTTTTCCACTTCTTCAAAACTTCCACAGTTGCCCATTAGTTTAAATTTTCGGGAATATTACTCTTTCATTAATGTCTTTTCATATGAAAAATAAATATTTCTCTTAGGTTTGAAAACATTTAATATAATAGTATATTATTGATATTACATTTTAAATTTCACATAGGTTATTATTTTAGAAACGGACCAGGTAAAATTACTAAAAAGACTCATTCATTTAATTAGTAATCTTCTTAGCTATTTATATTTGCATTGCTTTGTCAAGGCAACACAAGTAAATAACTTCAATCAAGTATGATTCAAAATGGACGAAAATATTAAATAAGTTTACAGGGAAAAAGTGGTTTTAAAGTTATATTATGCTATTAATGTGAAAATTGAGATTAATCTTTAACAAATTGTTAAGTAGCCGAATAATTTATAAGTGGAAATACTGATATTATCTCAATTAAATAGACTATGCTTACTTAGAGTTTTAAAAATTGATTATTAAGTGCATCAAGTGGAGGCTCGAAAATAACGAGCCCACAAAACTTTCGATCTCGATTTCGAGCTTAAGTGACGAGCTTGGCTCAAATCTCGGAATGCGAGTACTCGCAGAGCCCTACAAATTTCAAAAAATCCGAACATTAAGAATTGTTAAGATTTTGAGTTTAAGTATATTTATTCAATTTTAAAATGTAATTATCTAGCAAACAGAGTTAATCAATATTGCCTTTTGACAGATTCATAAAAAAAGAATCCTACACCTATATAAAATTTGATTAAAACTTCCAAATCTCTCTGATCGTAGATTTTTTCACAAATAAATATTTTTCTTAAAATATTGTTATTTGTATTAAGTTATGTGTGAATCTATTAATGAAAATTCAACCTGGTATATAATATATAGAACAAATATATCTCTAAATTATTCAAAATTGAATAAAGCTTGATGTTTATATTTAAACTCGATTCAAACTCAACTAGAAATAAAAAATACCTACTATTTTAAGATTTAAAAATATATTGTAAATTTGTAAACAAAGTGTATAAAGGTAGACTTTACTATTGTGCACCATAATATAAATAGTTTTATGGATAATATGTTGTTTGGAAGAGAGCAATGGGGTAAAGATTGTTGAGAAAACGTTCAGAGTAGAATATATAATAACTAGCATTCACCAATCAAAAGAAGCTCCCTTAAGAAGCATGAAGAGACCAGGGCTTGGATTTGTTGAAGGTCATTGCCAACATGTGCCAGAACTGAAATGATTCATAAGATAGTTGCGAGATGGCCTCACAGAAATATTCAAACTAGGCGTGGTTGAGTACTCAAAAATTTGAGTTCAAGTCGAGTTTTAGTAGCTGTTTGAACTTGACTCAAAGATTTTTATATAAAACTCCAAAAAAAATTTGATTACTCAGAATTTACAATCTCTTTCTTGAAAATTCCTAGTTTGATTAATTCTATTAAATTTTAAGATATGTCTTCATAGCAAATAGGGTCCCTCAATATCTCCTTATATTAAAAATTGCACAATAATTTATATTCAATTTATTTTAAAATTTTAATTTTTGTTATTATAAACTTTTTCAAAGCAAAATTTAACTTTAAAAGAATGTATTTGTACTTACTTATGGTTTATGCATGGATTTGTTACAGAAATTACACTAGAATATTCCCCTAAAAATTGAGATTGTAGTCAAAATGTCCACTCAGCCATGGAGCTGATGATTATGATAGCAACATACTTGATAGGTTTTATGAAGTCCGACTCTGCCGCGAGAGTTCCCGTCGGCAGGTTCTCCCACTTGAAGTGCAGTCCCCAGTTGAAGCCGCCTCTCACAAGGGGCGAGGCAGAGTACTCGAACGTGTCAGAGTTGATTATGTCAATGATAGGCATCACCACGTTGGTGTTCGAGCTGGCGATTCGGGTCAGCAGGGGTTGTAGCCAGTCTTGGTTCACTTCTACGTGGCTGTCTAAGAACACAAGGGCCTGTGGGCAATATCGGCGGGTATCAGGACTAGAGGAATAGACCTACAGGGTAACCACGCAGTGGTGAGCCTATTTCATTTCTTTTGAATGTAACAAGATAACGTGCCGACTCCTAGTAAAGAAATTTAAACTAGAATAGTTATTTGATGAGTATATCAAACTTAAAATGTTCGTTTGTTCTCTTCCCCTTGTCAACAAATGTTCCGTCGCCCCTGAACTTGTGTATCAGTACTATAAAGGGCATCCAGTGCAGCAGAGGTGGTATCTTATAGATAACAGAAGGTTTTTAATTTCATATCACCGCATTTTACTTACTGTTCAGGTTATACGCATAGGAGGTTCTTTATTGCAAGCAATGACTCATCAGCATCATCTACTGTTTCCAGCCTGTGGCTGGATCATTTTAGTAAAATTCCTCCATCTTCCTCCTTTAATTTCTTCCATTCTTCTCCTCTCAATTGAACACTTTGTTATCTGCACCTCCCACCTGTTTCTTGGCCTTCCTTGCGGTCTTATTTCTTCATACCTCATTTCCAGCATTTTCTTTGGCATCTTTTTTTCCATCCTCATTACATGTCTATTCAATTTCAGTCTTGTTTCCTCTACTATCTCATGTACTACCTGTACCCCTACTTATAGTAGAGTTATAGTATTTGAAATAATTAGCTAAAAAGTATTATGTTCACAGTTGTATCTTCTTATATTTGACCATTAAAATAAATAAAAGTTTTATAACTTTGAGAGAAAGAGCCATAAAAATTATCATAATTTTAAAATAAAGCATTTTTATTTTGTAGACAGCCATCTTGATTTTAAAAGACCACATCAAATATTACATGTTCTCATTAGGAAAGCATTTTTAAATGAACCCAAAACACTGCTTCCACAAAACCAAACATCCAAACGGCTACTTTTAGAGTTTGTGTTTCAATAATGTAAAAATTGTTAATAATTAAAAATAAATTGTTTGTACTTTGTTTGAAAGTTATCACCACTAAAAGTAACAACAAATCAACATATGGTCCTGTTGATAATATGGCTTAGAGAAGGGATAGATGGTAACTTTTCCTAGATGTCAGATACCACCTCTCCTACTGTGAATAGCAATTTGTCCAAAAATTTGGATCTGGCCAAGTAGTTTTTACAGCCCAAACTACCGTGCTGCAAAAAACCGAGACAATTCAGGTAATTCTTTATCCTCTCTTGTAGTGGCGCCACTAAAATAAAGTGGGAAGGTACGGACCACACCAGGTGACAACAAAATGACAGTACATATAATTTGTGTGTATTATTTTAAAAACAATCGCTGTAGTTGGATATGGCTACAAAAACATTTTTGCAGGCACAGGTTAGAGTATGTGTACTGTATCACTATACCTACAAGGCTGAAACTCCTTAATAATTCAATTTTTGACCTTATAATGTGAATGTGCTGCAGTTAAAGCTGTTTCTATTAACCAATTACAATTACGTTTATGAGCACGTGGTTTCATCTGCACATGCTGTTGTTTTCGTTGCCGATAGTGTTTTTATAATCACCGATTTTGTTAATACATTTAACACCACAGCCGAGCTACGCTTAGCTAGCTTAAGTATCTATTGTTACCATGCCCGAGCTACATTTGGGTACTCTTAAATGTTTACATACGCAATAGCCCGAGATACTCTTAGGGTATAGTGTTTTGTGACTGTTTCCTAAGACTCTTAGTTCATACAAAAATACTAGGTGGCATCATTTCCCATTAGATGGGAAAAGTGCAATTTAGCATTGTGTGTGCAAAATTGTTTTGCTCTCTACCTCACTAAGGCAAATTATTGCTAGGCCTAGATGTAATTTTTCTCATTTAATTTGTAATTCATCTATGATAATTTTTTCTAGCTTCTGCGACAAAATGTGTACAAATCTTTTTTTTTGGTAAAATAATTAAAAGAATAAAAGATTTGTACACAAAAACTACCACACAAAGTTTATTTTTAAAATTTTTCTTCTCCAAAACAAAGTCCATAGAAAACTTGAAAGATCATAAATGACTATAATAAACACACACAAAAAATTATTATATGTCAAAAAGTATTCTCACAGTAAAAATTCAAAATATAATTTTGGCCAGTATTTGACAGTTCACCATGTAATTTTATGCTGGTGTGCAATGTGTTAAATTAACTATTTAAATGTAAATAAATACATTTAGGCTGTTTGTATGATATTGTAATTTAAAAATGTAATTTTAATTTTGCTTTGTTTATGTCACTTCTACCGACAGTGCAGCCACTGATATATAGGTATTAAGATTTACAGGTAACATTACTAAGTATTGTGTATAGTTTGGTAGGGGATGAGCTCCATGGGGGTGACACCATGAAAACCAACCCTAGTGAAGCCACTGCTCTCATGAACAATATATTTCTGTCAGGAAACATTATGTCTCACTCTAATGCTTGAAGGCTGCCACAGAGAAACTATCTTTGTACTAGTTACCATTTCTTGGAGTAAATAATGTTCAGTACCTCCTGAAGAAGTTGCAGGTGACTTCAAAATATTGAAATATTTAGGAACATGGGATAGTGTTTTGACTTTTATTTGTGATCCAGTTTCTACAATTTATATATTATTTTCTTAGTGCACTTTATTTAATAAATATATCATAATAAAATAAAAATCAAACTTACTAAATTTTTTTAATGAAATATTTAAATTTATTAGTGTTGATTATTTTTAAGTTTTTCAAGCACTGCGTCTTACTATACATAAGCTTTGCTATAAGCTTGTGTACTAATTATGCTAATGGTTTTAGAGATTAGGAAGGTCATATTTAGATGAAGTGTACCAACATTTGCATGGAGGAATAGAGAAAAACCATTTTGAAAAAAAAAACTCTGTACACTCGATCGAGTTTCAAACCTCATTCTTCACATCATTGGCAGTCTAATTTAATGCGTGAGTAGCGTGTTAGACCATGCGGGCACCAAAGCTTTTTTTTTGTGTTATTATCTAGCTCAAATTTTTTCCAAAATAATTTAAGACGTTATGGGTTAGGAATGACATGTATTAGCGTGATATAATTTAAGAGGTGTTTCTTGATTGTCTGACGACTTACTCCTCCGCTGGCAGCCTTGGCCCCAAACATGCGAGCCCTGATTAGGCCTTCCCTTCTTTGGGTCCTCAACAGGATCACTTTTTCCATAAAGTTGGAGGCAATATAAGTTTTGATCTCTTCATGAAGACCATCTGAAACCACACACAAAAGCAAAGCCTTCAGAGACTGAGCCACCTAATATATTTTCTATTTGCAAGATTAAAACCACATTATATACACCCAGCAAAGATGTCAGCCAGTGACTGGGAAGCCAGACTAATTAGTTTGATATTTAGACCGAATATCCATCAGCAAAGGTGATTCCATGACTCGTAGCCAATGATTTACCCCTTGGTAAAAGAGAACCAACATAATTTCACAGTGATACATTTAAAATCTTAGTATTAATTAAATTTGGTACTCTTAGTTCAGTACCATTGATGGTTTGACCTAGTGAGATAATTAAACATGGCCTACAGTTTAGTGTAGCCAAGTAAATAAAAATATAGCATAATAACCATCGATGCATTTAACGACTGTCTTGATAATCAAATATTTATAAAGACTGACTATAACTGGCTGAGTGGTTTGGGAGGCAAACTACAATTGGACTCTGGTTTAATCGTGTCTATCCTAATGGCTGAATAGTTTGGGGGACTAACTACAGTTGGACTTTGGTTCAATCATGTCTATTCTCATGGCCAAGTAGTCTGGGAGACTAATTACAGTTGGACTCTGGTTCAATCGTGTCTATCCTCATAGCTGAGTGCAAGGCCTAAGATTTCCACTAGCTTCCATGTACCTGTAGCAGAATCACACTACCATTAAACACCGAGTTGTATTTATTATATTCTTCTTGCAAGAGTATATAATTTACCCTCTTAATCACAAACCTAGTTTCTGATTATAAATTTTAGTACTAAAATAACAAATGACCCTCATTTACCTATATCACTAAAGTCGTCAATCAGGATAACCTCATGTAGTAGGTTTGGAGGTGTGCGGTCGATGACACTATGCACTGTACGCATGAGGGTGTTGAAGTGTTCGTTGTAGAAACACACCACTATGCTTGCCATCGGTAACTGCTCAGGATATGTCACTGTTTTACATCTAAAAGAGAAAACCAAAGTTTCAAAAATGCATTCATTAAATTCATTAAATAAAAAGTAAAAAAGAAGACTTAAAAACCGTTCACTCCTTCATGGGTTCCTAAAAATAAATTAACTTATATTTAGATAAAGTATGTCTTTATAAGTTTGGTTAAATACTGTATATAAAGAGTGTGTGTGGCCTTATAATAAATTTGTGAAGTGAAATGTGGCATTCCAATCTCTAAAGATAGCCCACCCCTGAACTAGTAGTTTATAGTGAAACAACAAATTTTGAAATGAGACTAGGGCCCCCCACATATAATTAGGTGATCCTTAGAACAGAAAGCCAAAGCACCACTAACTTAGCGAGGGTGCCAGGTAAAATTATTATCATTATTATTAGCACCGCGTCTTACTACCCGTTCGGGTTATACGCACTTACGCTAATTTGTAATAATAGGATGATTGTGAGATGAAATGCAGGACCTACAGTTTAACGTGGAATCCGAACCACGGTGGAGGCCTGGCATTCCTTCCACACATTCACAAGTTGTGATTAATACACGTCTTGTCAGAGGTGAAGGAAGGGTTTGGTAAACAGATAAATCTTTGCCGGGACCGAGTATTGAACCCCGGACGTCAGCATAGAAGTCTGACACCTTACCCTTAGACCGCCGGGTAAAAGATTTAAAACTCCCCGCAATAAAAGCACTCACAAACTGTGTCTGGTGTCAGGAATATCTCGGTGGTAACTGAGGTGGTTGCTCACAAGCACGTTGAAGGCATGGGTCTTATAACCTTCCTCTCTCACAAGCTGATCCTCAGGAGTCTTCACCATACCTAGCTCTTCCAGACCTGACAACATGAAACACACAACAAACTTACTTCTGCATCTGTCTGGATACAAGTTTCATCAAGGTTTGATCAGCAAGCTATACTCTCTGAACAAAAGAAATATTACTGAACCTTTCTACTTTCCCAAATTCATGTGTAGGCTCAAGTGATCTGTCACTGTCACTTTTGATAAATTTATCAATATCTATGAAAATAACACTAATGAAATAGTAAAATGTTATCAACTTTGACCGCAAAAAAAGTGTTTGTATTTTCTAACAGGCCCTTACTATGAAAATTGACATGTACACGGTAGATTCTATATTACATGTGAAAATATAATAAAAAATCATATATTCTTGTGGTTGAATGCTAAGAGAAGGCTACTAAAGGTGTAGGTAGTAACTCAACGAGTTTGATACCAAGTGATATCAAAAATATTTATATCTATTTCTGTATGAATTTAGCCTATAACTAATATTTTAAGCCCCCTATAAAATAACTTGCATTAAGGTTTAGCATTGAGTATCATGTCCCTAAGTTAAGTTTGTATGTAAATTGAGCACTGAAAATTTTACAAATGAGAATTTGCAACTCGTAGGTTGGTATGATGTGCTTTCTCATCCATCCAGAGCAGCAGAGATAATCAACCCTTCAGCTGGTTAGTGCCATGAGCCTGCTCCATTCGAGAAAAACGCACATGTACTTGAGAAGCCATGAATAATTGCGATGGTTTCCCATTGCCTTCAACACTGAATTTTTATGATTGAGAGAGAAGGTGCCTAAAAAATCTTGCCGAAAAGGTATCTCATCTAATACCTTTAAAATATATTTTACATGCCACAATCAACATGACAGCTTTACTTTCCCTTTGAAGGAAGTTGTGCTACATATTTTTATGTGTCAGCATCTGCCAGGTTTAAAGCTGGGTCGGAAGGCAAACACACTACCCCAAGACTACAGAGGTCAGCCCAAAATATATTGACGTTTGAAATTTTTTAAATCAGTAGCGTTTACCTAAAAGGTTGTGGTTTGGTGATAAATAATTGTTCTATAGGTTTATTCTCATAATAAATGGTTCACCATACTATTTTAACACAAATGTTAGTGTAGTTTATGCGTCAGCAACCAGATGATCGTAATTAACCGGTCAATCGTGAGAACATTTTCAAGCAATTGTGTAAGAAATTTACATCATAAATAAAAGTTTATCTTTGGGTCTCCTTAACTTTAAAATATATCAAACTCTTTCAAATAATTTTTCAAAGTGACTAAAACAACCTTGATCCGTCATAATTGGTAATGTTAGTGTGTTCCTGTATTAGTGGTGATGTGTGTAATAAACAAACAAAGTGTGAGAGATGGAGAGTCATGGATATTCAAGAGCAAGTGAAAGTCTAGACTGTTCCCACTCAAGGTCTTTGCGGAAGATTATTATGCAAGGAGAATGTAATGAATATTTTAAGAACGGTTAACAGCCCTCAGACATCACAAATTGAGATTGTTCAGAGTATTTGCAGAAGAACTGTATTGTCAGTTTGGGACGCAACTTCTTCAAATGAGTGTTTGTTGGCTAAATAAAGGCCAAGTCCTTGGGTAATTCAAAGAGCTGCTTCCTCAAATAAAATATTTTCTAAAATACATGGCTATGATCTTCTACCCAGAAATGGAGGATCCATGATGACTAATATATTTTGTATTCCTTCTTGATACCACGATTGAATAAAATAGATTTGGAACTATAAGATAAATAAATATCATAAACATGATACCTGCAGTTTAATGAGTTTCAAGAAAATTAACATTTTGGGTAACCAAGTTTCATACAAGTGATTTTAATTACTTTACTTTTTTTTTTTTAAAGAATGATTAATGATTATTACAAAAAATTTGAAAGGGAAAAACCAATAAAAATAATTATCTCAGAGCCGAGTTTGCTTGAAGATTCACAAGGTTTAGAAAACTAGAACCAGCTGAAAGACTTATCTTAAACTATTTTTTTACTAATGATGCTAAAGATAAATCTCAAAGAGTTCATTATGTCTCAAGTCATCTCAATTCTGCAACTTTGGAAATGAAAATCATCACAATCCAAGATGATGGTGAATTGGAAATACTCCACCAATGGCAAATAGCCAGTATTCATAAGTAGGCCTACCCAAATTTCTTATGCCTCTAGATGTTAAGCAACTTTATGATATTTATAATAAAAATGGACCGTAATTTAATTTTAAGGTAGGCAAACGCATTTTATTTATTTTAACTTTTATATTTTCTTTCTAGATCAGGGCACATGCGTACAGTAGCCCCATGGCTTCTTTGGTGCTGAATTACAGTTTGAAAAGTTACCAGACTAAATTATGTATCCCTACGCCGAACCAAATGATCTGCAAAAACATGTGTTGAGCAGCTGTCACTTCTGACGGTCAAAATATAGGTATATACCTAAATGTAGACTGTCAGAAGTCAGCTGTGAGCTGTCAGTCAGCACCAAAGAAGCCACGGGGCTACTATACAAAGAAAGATAATGAATCAATGTAGTACCCCCATAGTTCAATGATTGCACTAGATCAGTGTTTTGCAAACCGGGGTGCATGTACCCCTAGGAGTATGCAACATAACATTAAGTTTTATTAATAATAAAATACTTTGCAAATTTTGGGATGATGTTATGGGCTTTTATAGGCCTTTATTTACCTCTGTCATGACTTTTTTTTAGCATCACATTAGCTTTATTAATATTTGGAATGATCGGTTGGCTAGGCCGTGATGCCAAAAAAGGCTCTGTTACTGTTGAAATATTGAAAAACACAACACAAAGCTAAGAAAGTCTCATTCAATATATATTTGCAATAAAGCTGCATTCAGGCCCACCAGGTTCTTAATCCAGGCGCTATGCCAAAGTCAAGGCGCAAGCTCTCCCTAGTTTTTGCATTAAGGCCCACTCGACTTATGTTTGGATATTACCATGGTACCAATAGTCACCTCATGGCAAGCCTGACTGCATTATCTAATCATTAAGCTCAACAATCAGAAGAAAATAAACTTATTTCTTTAGATTCAAGCGAGAAAATGTTTCATTTGAAACAATACACACAATTTGAGTTGAAATGTGCAGATATTATTGTAATCAAACCGGTGATATCTAAATCTTTAGGCAGGTGGACTGATTGTCAGGTTCGCTAATAATGATCAGGTAGGGTTTGAATCTTGGCCAGATGTCTTGAAGGT
The DNA here is from genome assembly GCA_902151425.1 of Timema shepardi. NCBI lineage: Eukaryota > Metazoa > Arthropoda > Insecta > Phasmatodea > Timematidae > Timema > Timema shepardi. The sequence goes on along the minus strand of CABFVX010001495.1, from coordinate 135,744 downwards.
GGACTTTCCTAAATCTTAGCACTATGCTTCCATGAAATTTAGAGTATGTTTTCTCTGAATTCTATCATCCCCATCTGCAACACACACACACAAACACAAACACAAACACACAAACACACAAACACACAAACACACACACACACACCCACCCCCACCCCCACAACCACAAACACAAACACACACACACACACATACATAATCATGCCATTCCCTTATGGGGTAGGCAAGAAACTGTGCATATAACTAAAAAAAGCAACTACTACATACTTAATCCATACTCACTAACTTTCTCCACACTTCCCTATCCTTGCATGCTCCCTTCACTTCAACAACACCCTTACACCGAGTCATATAGGTGCTTTTTTATTCTTAAAACTCTTAAGAATCATTAAAATGTGTATAACCCAGACTAGTAAGACATAGAGATGGTGAAATACAGTTATAAGCCAAAATATCAAATAGGAAATACCTTATTCACATATTAAATGTAGTCAACATGAAACCAACCTCTGCACTACACTTGTTTACTTAATGTGTTGATCCTATTAACCAGTACAGTTCTGGCATTAAAGTGCACAAATAAAATAACATTAAGATGAGATGGGAAAATGGTTCAATTTTTTTTTCACCGTGTCTCACTACCTGTTAAGGCTATACGCATATATATGATTATCATTCTAATGGGGTAGGTATGAGGACAGAAACATTTTAGACGTAATCTACCCTTGGTAAACCCGACCGAGATTCGAGCCCAGATTTCCATGTCATCAGTGGGCCAGTTCAACACGAGTGTGTCACTTAAGACCATTCGATCACTGAAGTGGATATCTTATAAAATAAACAATAAAAAGTACATTACAATATAAAATAATCAAAAGGATATACTTACCGAATGTCTTAGGTGCTTTAGGTTGTAATTTTTTAATGAGATCATCACTGTTCTTATAATTATTTTTAAAATATTTTGCCTTTTGATAATATGCACTTTTTCCGTTATCTTCATAGGGAATAATAATGTCATTACTTTCCATATTATACTTTTTCTTCATCTTCAATGTGTTATCAAGAGTCTGGTGAGGATGTTCCTCCTTAATATGTTGAGTGTCCGCCATTTCAATAAAATTGCTAAGTTCCGTTTTCACAGTCGGTGAATGTGTTGACCACTTTGCCGAGGTTTCGGAAGTCAGTCTTGAATATAAATAGAGACTTACAGCCCATGTTGCTGATGCAAATACTATTCCGAAAATGAAAGAGTTGTAACGATTCATGACAGCCATCTGTAATCTGAGAATCAAAGAGACAAGTTGTGTGGTATATTGTTTAGGGTACCATTATATCCTACTTGGAGTTGTGCCAACTTTGCTAGTCCTATTGACATAAATAATCTGGTACTTTTAGTTTAACCATGTCTTGGTACCCTTTTGGGTCCTATGCATATATACGCTAATGGAATTAGGAATAAGTAAGGTAAAATTTATAGGAAATGTATTTGAATTTGCATGGAGGGAAAGCGATAAACCAATTCAGAAAAATCATCCCTCAGTATTTGAACTCTGATCTTGCCGTCATCAGCAATCCAGTCATACACAAGAGTGACACATTAGACCATGAGATCATCGATGTGGATACAGTTGAAATTAATTTAATTTATCGGTAGGCTAAGTGTTTATCCTGTCTGATGAGGAATTTAAAATGACAACTCTTCTGTTCTATATTAATGTTTAGGCTGAGGAAGTTAATAGGATTTCCACCACCTTAAATATTTCTGAAGTTATTTTGTAAAACAGTTCACATCTAACTAAAAAAAGTTCTACCGGAAAAACAAATGATTCAAACTATGGTATATTCTACTTTTTACATTTTATATTCAGTGAAGTGAATAAAAAGTAGATGATGGCTACCACTTCAGTATTTTTAAGTTGTTACTTCCTTTGGTGTGAATAAAAGGAAGCAGCAACTACCCTTTATAGTTGTAACTTCGTCCTTCTGGATCAGTAGTTGTAACTCAACTTCAGATGTGAATAAAGTGAAGATACAAGAACTTAACCGTAGCTACAACTTCATTATTTTGGAGTATGAGGGAGGGTACACTCCACTTTTGTCAGTTTCGGTTGTCTTCGTCATGATGATGTTCATGCATGTGAAGAAGAGAAAAACATACTTTGAAAGGAGAGTTTTGAGTAGGTGTAAGGAGCTGATGCATTTTGAGACTGAAAGTATTGATTTTCTAACCTCAGAATTTCTGCCAAATAGTGATGAAACTCGGGGAAAAGCACTAACTCACGTGTAAATATTCTTACGTTACATTGCTGATCCTGGATTTCAGAGTGGAGTGGACCGCTTGACAGTGTATAAAACTGTTAATTACGTTATGTGTCATATTCTTGGAAAAGCTCACAACTGGATTCATTTCCCCAGTACAATGCAAGAAATGAATAATGTGAAGTTTATGTGGCAAACACACTTTAATTTACCAACTGTTGCAGCTGCATTAGATTGCACCCATATAAAAATTTAAAAAACATCAATGTTTGGAAACAGATACATTAATTGTAAGGGTTATGCCAGTTCAATGTTCAGGCGACATGTGATGTTGTAGAAAAATTTACGAGCATTAGCGCTAAGTGGACTGGCTCTATGCATGATTCAAGAATATGGAGGAGGATTGCTATACAGGACATAATACCTTCATATGACGGCACTGCTTGTTTGGATGGTGACTCCGGCTATGGTATATACCCCTGGCTGATCACAAACTGCCTGTAGACGACATTCAATGTCGATTTAATCGCAAACACGCTAAATAAAGGGTAGTAATAGAAAGTGTGTTTGGGCAGCTAAACCAAAGGTTCCCAATCCTTGGTAACTGCGTGCTAGTCTCACTAGAACGAGTACAAAAACTAATAGTGAGCTGTCACCAAACACCTTATAGACCCATATGAGTTCGAGGACTGGGAACAAGGTGGGGATGAAGATGAGTTTGTTGAAGAAGTTGGCACAGAGATATACGAGAACAATGTAACAAAGGTTTGTGGTGAACAGAAGCGGCGAGATATGTTCAATTTTATTTTATTTATGTGTGTTAGAATGTGTAAGAATTTATATTGTAAATATGTAATGAGAAATAAAATCATGATTTACTGTTTATAAAAATATAAATTAAAAAACAAACAAATTATAAAATATATATAATTATATTTCGATACAAGCAGTAACCAGGTATGAACACACATCCTGGTTGAATATATGCATCACTAGGCCTGATGTACACCTCGTGCGGCCCAGCTATGCTCACTTGGACCAGCAGGTCTGCAACGGCAACCATTTGCACAGCTGAACCGCGGGAGGTATTGTCTGGCCTAATGCCAGCATTTAATTTGTTTATTTTATTTTTTCATTTTTATTGATTTATTTATTTTAGGAAAAGGAAAAAGGATAACACAAGTAGTTAGGCCTACAATTTCACTGTAAAAATTCCTAAACAAAAGAGTCTTAGGTTTCATCAGTTTGTGTTTCTTTTTGAGTGCAGTTTTTATTGAGTTTTTCTAATCCTTTTTTCTCTTTTTGTATATGAATTTTTCTGCCGTTCAAATTGCTGCAGCAAGACAAGTCTCTGCAGTTGAAGAGTTGACAATTCTTTTGTTTCTTCAATTTCATAAGGCAACATCTTCACACTGGGTCTTACATAGGAATTTGTAGATGAAGTATTCGCCTGTTTGACAACTTGAGAAGACGTAGAAGGCTTATATGAAGACGGCGAAGTCACTATACTGATCATACTTAAATGCAGAGCTGTTTTCTTCTGTTAGTTGTGATACCCCTACTGTTAAACTTCCGGCCACTTTGGTGAAAACTGGATTTTCCGCTTCACCCAATATTGACAAAAAGAGTGTTTCCCAATCTTTTAATTTAATTTTCTTGCTCCCCATCACTTTTTTACCCGTTTTCTTTTTGATTTTAGTTTTCATGTTTTGAAGCATTTCACTCATTTGCGAATGGGTCACTTCAATCCCAGTTGCTTGGGAATATGTGCTACATAGGCCTTCCCATGCTTTTTTTTTCTCCAAGAATAATTTTTGGCACTCTAGACTTTTCTAACAGTACCAGATGTTCTGCAAGTAGTTTGACAAATAAAGCTTTGTTCGCAGTTATTTTTTTTCAACATTCCCTTCATCTTCACTTGACATGTTAAAATGCTTATAAAGAAGACACAAAAACACCTACAACTGTTATGCTTACGCGCGTCCAAGACTGTTGGACATGGAGGGAGCGAGAAAAGTTGCAATGTGAAACGTAGTTACTGCTGGAGTATAGTTTTAACTACCTGTAGTTGTATTTTCAGTTTTCCCAGATACCACTCCTCTCGAGTAGTTCTAACTACCTAGTCTCAGCATTTGTTTTTTCATTTCGATTTGACTTAAAGCTATCACTACACCATAGATTTTATTGTGTAGTTGCTATGTTTTAATCACTTCACTGCATATTTGTTGAAATACCAAGATTCCATCACACCACTTAGTGTGGGTTGGATAATGGGTCATTGCCAGTCCTATGGATTAATTCTAACATATAAGACGGAAGGAAGAATCATTTTTAATTCATAATAACTATCTACAGTATGACACTAAATACTCCCATCAGCTTTCACCCATCTGTCCACCTCACATGACTTTTAGAGTTGGTTTGACTGGATTTGGCCTACTTGATCACTCTCTCAAATGGGTAGGACCTAATAGAAATTACAAGGTTGTAAGTCAAGCCTGTCTTAAATTCTTCCAAAATCTTGAGCCTGATATGTTCCTGACATAGTCTTTTCCGGATTATAAGTATAAAAAAGTTCCATGGTGTTTGCCCATAATCTAGTCATATCGACCAAGCTGCCGCCGTCTATAGGTGGTAATAATGCCTACCTTTTCAGATAAAGGATGTCACATGGTCAGAACAATGACACCTCGGGCCACTAATCTAAATTTTCGAGACTAGAGATCCTACTTTTTGCATCAAATAGCTCCTCATTTGTCCTTGTGAGGCCGAGTTGAAGCCATTACAGACCCACTGCTTCACAGAAGATCTGTAAGTGACGGGGATTGAACCCGGGACCTCTGGATATGTAGCTAGGAACTCTGACCATTAGATCACAGATGCTATATAAAGTACATTATATTCCCTACCCCAATTTACTTGAATCATAGCTAAAAAAAAGTTACTAGAAATAGTCCCTAATGTATCCCTATGTCAACAGCTGATATGTCACTTTGGATAGCTGTAGACATAATTAAAACATATGTTAACCATGCAGTAACTATTTAGATCAATATTATTTATATTTATGCTATTTAAGGTGGGCACAAAGTTTATTTATTGTGTTATTCCTCTTTAACAAAGTATTGACAGCTCATTTTCAAGAAATTTCTAACAAATATTGCTTCAAAATGGTGATCAAAGAATTTAAACCATGTGATTGACCATGATGGAAACAAGTTCTGTATAATGGTGCACACACGCAGTGGATATTAAAATTATATTCCGTTAAATATTTTGAAACAAAGTAAAATAATCATAAAATAATTTATATTATATAAAAAAAAATTACAAGTATTTTATCTTTTCCAAGTAAATATGATGCCTGTATTAAAAGGTATTAATGTATGCACTATAATAGACCTACAATATATAAATAAAATTCCAAAACTAAGAATAAGTACCAATAGTACTTTTAATTGTGTTTAAAATATTGTTTCGGATTGGGTAAGGAATAAGTTTTAAAAGTACCGTAATTAAATAGTATGAGAAAACTTAGGTTTACATTATTTTTAGTGTGAAATATAAAAAGTAACTAAAAAACCTATAATTTATAACAAAACCATGATCTTTTTTATAAGTATTGGCAACCCAAAACCTAAACTTACGATTTTTCAACTGTCATTCAGGTAAAAAGCTATGTTGAACATAATGTAGGTAAATTGTACCATTGAGTAATCTAGTAGAGTAGGTATGAGGAAGGTATAATTTCAGAGGAAACATACCCTTATTTGCATGAGGGGAGTGTGAGAACTGTCCTTATGAAAAACCACCCTCAGTAAACCAAATTGTGGTTCGAGCCGCACTCTCTTTGTCACCAGCAATCTGGTTCAAACACAAGGGTTGCATGTTAAACCATACTACCAATGGTGTGGGTTTGAATAGTTTAAACTTCTTTTGATAGCTTGATGTTATAAACCCTAACACCTCAGTCTTCAATATAATATTTCCAAAGTATTCATAGTAATTAAAGTAGCCCCATGGCTTCTAGGGTGCTGACTGACAGCTCACAGCTGAGAGCTAAAAGCTTTGAAACGTTACCAGACCAAATTATGTATCCCTACACCGAACCATATGATCTGCAAAAACATGTGTTTAGCAGCTGTCACTTCTGACGGTCAAAATTTAGGTATATACCTAAATATGGACTGTCAGAAGTCAGCTGTGAGCTGTAAGTCAGCACCAAAGAAGTCATGAAGCTATTGTAGACTAGGCCTATGTATGTTAAGACACATTTGAAAACACAAAGAGTAAGCCAAATATGCTGCAGATGAAGTTGTTTTTTAAAACTTTAAACTGTATTTTTATTTTTTATTTATTTATTTAGCACCACGTCTTACTACTCGTTCGGGTTATACGCTTAAGTACTAATTACGCTAATGGATTAGGAATTGGGAAGGTTGAATTAGAGTAAGTGAACCCGCATTTGCGTGGAGGGAGAGTGGAAAACGATTTAGGAACCCCCACCCCCCAGTTCACCTGACCGAGATTCGAACCTCGATCTCCCCGTCCTCAGTAGTTGAGCTCAACACGACTAGCGTGTTAGCCAACTACGCCACTGAGGCGAGCTTTAAACTGTAAATTAAACTAAAAGAAGGCCAAAAAACATAAAGACTATACTAACAGATTTTTAATTGATCTTTGCTTTACACCTATCTAATATTTAAATAAAATTAGGGCTGTGCGAAGGTCACTTTTTAAATGTGAAGCGAAACCAAAGATAAGATTTGTGTTGTTACATAACTCTACTTGTAATTTTTATTCAAGTTAGAGAGAAAGATTTAGAGAGAGAAAAAAAAAACACAGTAAAATATTTTATTTTATGCTGATGTAGGTCTATCTGGATGTATTCATGCTTATGTTACATAGCTTCTATATGGTGGGAATGTAAGTAAGTAACAGCGAATGGTTCTTTATTGCAAATATCGGCTGGAAGTATTATTAGAATCGTTTGATAACACTTTTGAATTATAGCAATATAGGATTACTAAGCAAATAAAATTATTTCCAAATTAGGTTATATGAGTAACTTCCAGTCAATGTTTGAAATAAATAACTTGCTAGCTGTCCCTTAACTACAGTCCTATGCTATATGAGCTATATATGTAATTTAAAATTATTAATAGCATTTGTCACATTAAGTAAGCTAGTCCAAATTTAAATGAAAATATCTATATTTTCTTCCTTCGAAATGTTTTGAAGTTATGAAGGTTAAGAGACAGCTTATGGGGATAACGCACTATCTCCAACAAGTTTGAGATGCCTTTTCTTCATTATATTAAAATAAATTAATGTACGTTTTTATTTATATAGACAACTAGACCTATAAAAGGGAGATTTAAACCAGCTATATACAATATTGTTATTGTCTGCAAGTTTTAATGATGCATAAAATTAAAAATGAGCTAACCTATACCACAGATGAACGTAAACATTTAAACGAATTTAAGTCAGAAGATTTATGTATATTAAGTCTGTTATAGGCCATCTCAAACTAACAGAACCTAGCCTTCCATGTGAAAGCAAAATATTTTACCCTAAAAAGATTGTGTGCTAACCCCCTTGTCTCATTTATTTAACACAGACATACTTGGAAAAGATTTAACTTTGCCAGCTCTTGACGGAAAGTTTGTAAGTATCTAATTTATTTTTAACGAACGGTACATTTTAAATCTGGCAATGTTATCGTGCGGTTGTCGTTGGTTAATTTGTTTAATCTTAAGAATTTTTTTTTAGGAAGTCTTAAGAACCTAGTAATTAAGAATAAAATTATATCTCACGTTAAGCAACATAGTCTACCAAACGACACTTGGTGTTTGTAGTATTTTAGTCAGTTCAAGGAATGTTATTTTATCACATATTGTTCTTGTACACTAGTAGCACTAGTAATGGTAAACACAGACACTAATAGTATCTAAACTTTTATGTAGCCAACACCCGTAACAAATTTGTAAAGATCCCTACACACAATTAAAATAGTTATAGAAAACACATAGACGAGATTATAGCGCTAGTGAAGTTAAATTTTTAGATAGATAGATACATAGTTTTTATATCATTGATCTTTTTTCTAGTGGTTTTTTATAAAACAATTCAAGAACTCCAATCTCCTTAAACTAAACAACAACTTTTTTTTTTACACATTACAATATATCTATACAAAACTTATTCGGTTACTATTTATGTAATTTTACTAAATTTATTTTAAAAATTAATCCCATTTAAATCTAAATTTGATAATGATACTTCACTCACAAATTAAAAGCCAATACCAATAAATTACTCTAATAAGTACGCACATTCAACCAGAAAAGATATCTGTAAATGTTTAAAAGCTTTTTGATGGCAAACATTCAATGAACGGGAAATACAAAGAGAATACCTTCCAAGACTAGTTCGCACTTGAAACATTGTTTGCAAACATGTTTCTCTTGTTTCCAAAATGTTTTTAGTACTCTCCGAAACCGTTTACTAACTTTATTTTCATGTTTCTTTTGTGTTTGTTCCAAAGAGGAAAGCGTGTTTCTTGTTGTCCAAAACAAATAGGTTAGACGAAACAGTGTTTGCGTGTTTGCCAACATTGTCGACAATAAACAACTTAATCCAGGTCAGTCGGCCACTATTATGGTCTTGGGACCAACCACTTGTAATTGAACTTCAAAATCTGTAGAATATATTATGCGAATTAAGTTTTTAAAACCACTGCCATCTTCGAGCTTTAGTTCTGTCAGAAGCTTATTTGCATAGTATGAACCATTTTGAAATTTGAAGCACTAAATGAACCCACCACCGTTTTCTTCTTAATCATTTTATAACTACGTTCAAGGTATAAACAATACCAGCATTGAGGTCTAGATGGAAAAAATGTTTCATCATTGAAGTTTGGGTGGTAAACAATGTTTATTGGGAAACAATTTTTCAATTGCGTCTAGTTATTAGACCTTAGAGCACATAATATAAATGGCCAACATTTAAAAAGTATTTAAATTGTAAAGTAAATATATAGGGAAAGGGTTAAAAATAGAAAGGACATGATTTTAAAACTGAGATTAATTATTTTAGAGTATGCGTAATTTAGCGATATCGTGCATGTGACATTGTTTTTCTTTGTCTAATAGCATTTGAAACATGTTTTATAGTTTTAATACACACAATAATAATACATTTGATAAAATAGTAACAATATTGTAAAAAAATATATATATATTCTAGGCTTAATAGTATAAATTTTCTCACCTAAATCGCATAATATCTCTCGGCCATGTTGAAGTTGATCTGAGAATTTGCATAACGCGTAGTAATTGATAATTTTATTACTATGAGCTTTCCTAACATAACTTAACATAACCTTACATGTGTCAATAAATAACATTTTCAATTAAGTTTGAATAGGTAATATTGTTAAAATATTATATTTAACAGTTGTACTTACCTACGTACTTATAGGTTATAATATATTATCTATTGCGAATTAAAATAACTTTGATGTCATGTTGGGACTGTGACAATGGCCCATTCCATTCGCGTTTAGGTAGGTGTCGTCATGTACTTAATGTAGCGCCGCACTTGAGGCGTACTAAATTTGACTATGAAACTGGCCCTTAGTCTAAAATATGTGCTTTACTCATCCTATAGTCTCTGCCAACAACCATCACACGAATGATACACATCAAATGATTCTAAAATGACACTCCTTGGAAAAGATGATCGACGAGACTTTGCTATGAGGGGATCCAGGCCTACGCTGATTGGCCTAGCCAGCCGAGAGACAACCTCGCACGATCTTAACTGCTAACTAACCAGATTTCCGAAATGACGTGTCAGGATGATAACGGTTGTTAACAAGATAATCATGCTGCTAGCACGTGTTCGCAACGTGTCATTATATTGTACTACTAATATGAAGATTTTCCCTCCTTATATCCAACAACTAGACCTATATAAAGCTGGTGCTCAGTTACAATGGGGGACTATTAATTCCGACACAAACACGAGAGGTGCTGGTCTGGACTTGGACATAATCGCATTAGGATGACCATATATAAACTCTTTATATTTTATTAAATATTTAAATATAATCGACCTATAATGGGTTTGGGTGTTTGAACACTTAGTTAATTATGTGATTAAAATCGTTCAGTCTAGGCGTCAGTCATTTATCACTTGAAGAATGGAAAACTTACATGTTTTCTTTTGCCGCTTGAGCACTAGTGTCTTTGTAATGTTTAGACTTATTAGTAGGTAGTCACTTTTTGATCATTTTTTTCCTTGCTTAGAATAATTAGTTTAAATATAAATTTTACTGCACTTGTGGCTTCCAATAATATTTTAACTCTAAAATTTGATGTTTAAATTACAGATACAATTTTGTAGACTTATTTTGTTTAAAGAAATTATAAAAGTAATTTATTTTGTTGGTTTATAAGTTATAACTTTAACAATTCCGATTCGTTTAGTGAGAAATTATCAGTATACTAATGTAATATTGCTTTGTTTTATATTATAATGTTAAATATTAACAAGTCAAAATCTTATTGATTACTTCAAAGGTGGTGGAAGTGATAGTACCACAGAAGTTTGGGTTATGTCGGAAAGTCAAACCTTTGTGTAATTTATTTTGATCAGAGTTGATATTTGAAATTTAATTTATTCTAAAAATTTAATGATTTAGCTGGAATTCACAAGGGCGATTCAGGCGCTTTGTTAACCGTTTAGAGGAGCTCTTTAAGCTCTTTATTGTTATAGTAAGGATTCAAAGGATTAAATGGTTTAACCTATTATGTTTAGTCGGAATTTAAGCTCTTTGAGATTCCAATAATGGAAATACCTTATATCTTTATATTTTTAGCTCTTTAAGCTCTTAATAATATAATAAGGATCCTAAAGTTTAATAATTTAATCTGTTTGTTTAGTCTGAAGTCACAATTGTGATCCAGCCTTTTTGGTAACCAAGTAGAGAAGCTCTTTAAGCTCGTTATTATTATATTAACGATTTTTGATTATTATTGTGTCTCTTCCAGACTAATTCATATAAATAAATAATTTATGATATAACTCTTGTTTCAAACGTAGTCTTCTTCAAGGACACTTATTACTTTGGGATTATGAAAAATATAATCAAATGTACTGCGCAGTGCAGTCTCTGCTATAATTATATGTTTTTCGGTGACCTGGTGGTCTAGGGGTAAGGTGTCTGACTTCTGTGCTGGCGGCCGGGGTTCAATCCTCGCTCCCGGCACAGATTTATCTGATTACCAAACCCTTCCTTCACCTCTGACAAGACATCTTGTGAATGTGGGGAATGCCAGGCCTCCACCGTGGTTTGGATCACACGTTAAACTATAGGTCCTCCATTTCATCTCACAGTCACCCTACCATTACACATTAGCGTAAGTGCGTATAACCCGAACGGGTAGTAAGACGCGGTGCAAATAATAATAATATATGTTTTTCAACACTACTCAGTTTGCCTTGCGAGGCCAAATTTTATTTATTTACCTCTGTTATCTTACTTTGAATAAATAATTAAAATATTTATAAAACTTGCAAATGCTCTTAATTTTTGTTCCTTTAAATTCCTTATAGTTTCCACTACCCTCTTCCCGGCTATTGCGGCCTCTAGCGGTTATAGTTGGAGGTGGTGAACGGTACAGGATCTTTCCATTCTTCTATATAGTCACGTTCTTCTGTGATTTAAGTGAGTATATTTTGAATTTTCTATCACTATGAAACATATAAACAGTACGGGACATATTAATATTGTTTTTATTAGATTCAATGTATTCTTATTGTGTACATTAAAATAAGAAAACTTTTTTTTTATGTAATGTGACAAAGTAAAAAAAAATATTGTCATGGAAGTATAATGCGTGCAATCCCTTTAATTTTCTTTTTTGCTGAGATTATAAGGTGTTTAAAAGTGGTTTTTTTTTGCTGAAAATTTAATATTCGGTAAAAATCTTTCCATACAACTGTTATTCGCGGATTTTCTTCTAAAACTTCTGTAACTGAGCTCAAAACATGTTTAAGCATTGTTGTCTATCTAAAATGTTGCTAAGAAACAACTATTTATTTATTGGATACGAGCATGGTTGGTTATTGGGAATGTCTATAAGAAACAATCCATGGCTAATCAGATAGGAGTATTGATGGATATTGGAAATTTTGCAAAGAGAAAATCCTCTGCTAATTTGATAGGAGCATTGTTGGTTATTGGGAATGTTGCTAAGAAACGATCCTTTGCTAATTTAATAGATAAATTCTAAGTAGTCAAAAATGCCCCCAAGAAACAGCTCTTTGCTAACTGAATAGGAACATTGTTGGTTGCTGGAATTTTTCTACGAAACAGTCCTTTGCTAGTAACGGATAATAGCATTGTTAGTTATTGGGAATGATGCTAAGAAACAATCCTTTGTAATCTAAAGGAGCAATGTTGGCTAATGGAAATTTTGCTAAGAAACAACCTTTTGCTAATCAGATAAGAGAGTTTCAATTTAGTTATTCCATGATGTACAGTATGTCTTTATCTTTCATATTTAGCGCTTTGAACTCGTCAAAACAAATATATAACGGTACTATATTGCCTCTCAATTTGTGTTGTTTACCGATTCAAAATATCACTATATGTTGCTGAATTTGAAACTGGCAGTTTGTAATCCCTACAGTGATTCACTTCTTTAAATAAAAAATTGTTTTTAAAGTATATTCGAACTAAGATTTGCAGTCAATGTATTTAAAGTTTTTTCAATCGTCAATTTGTCTGCTTCCCTGCGTAACTGTATTAAATAGCGATACTGGTGATTCAGGAAGCTCGAAGTCAAAATTTAACGTAATTCCTATCTGAGCTTTGCCAAATTTGTAAAATGGTATTCATCACTTTCCAAAACCAATCCTTTCCCCTAAACTGAAACCAATATAATAAAATTAACTACAGTAGCCTCATGGCTTCTTTGGTGCTGACTGACAGCTCACAACTGACTTTTGACAGTCAACATTTAGGTATATACCTAAATTTTGACCGTCAGAAGTGACAGCTGCTAAACACACATTTTTTCAGATCATTTGGTTCAGCGTAGGGATACATAATTTGGTCTGGTAACTTTTCAAAGCTGTCAGTCAGCACCAAAGAAGCCATGGGGCTACTGTAAATATGGAAGCTTTACTTCAAGTTATGTCATTTACTGTATGTATATTCTGACACACTGTTGTGAGAAGCAAATGCTTTTTTTTTTTTAAATTCTATTATGCTTCACCATCTTTAATTAAATTTATTAGTTTATCGTATGCTCTTTTTATATACTTTTATTATCTTCTTTTAAAATGAAGAATTTGTGTATTGTGAGTGTTGCGCGCTATCTACCACACGCATAGGTCTGACATTTTAATATTAGTAGCCCCTGTGCACAAACATATGCACCTCGTTTCCTAAATGTTGATTAGATTTTTTAAAAATTAATTAAAAGCTGAAAACAATTTTATTAACGCCGTGATAAAGCTTTATTTCTACATGTCACATAATTCGTAATGCAGTTTGTTGACCACGGAAGGTATCTGACACCGAGGAGGATACGACGCCTGCAGTGGAGGTAGTGACTTGACTTTTGACGAGCTTTGTAACGTAATGCTCGCGGCGAAAATTATGTTACAAAGCTCCTGATAGGAGTTCGGCGAATACAGTAAAGTGTGTTGTATATTTTTAGTGTTAGCAATCCTTTTAATGTTTCTAGGGTCTCAGTTCGAACGTGAAGTGGCATAGACTATCTGATCCAGAGACCTTCAATTGTATTGTCTTACATAGATACAAACAATTAATGTAAAACAAAACTAACAATCTATAAATATGCACAAAGAAAGGTAAACAAACACAAACTCGCTCCTGAACTTAATAGATGGTTATGTTGTTTGCAACGATCTACAATTAAAGGGGGGGGGGGGGGNGGGGGGGGGGGGGTGAGATGTATAACGTGACCTTGGGAAGAGAGGGAGAGGACTTAGAAAGTGGCTTCAGGAAGGGAGGTGAAACGTGTGACGTGGCATTTCAAGACTATAAATTCTTACTGAGAATTGAAGAAATTTTAGTTTAAATAGTCAAAAATACTGTATGATAGGTAAACGTATTTAAATGCATATTCGCTCAAAATGTGCATAAATAAGAAATATGCAATAATAGCCATGATCAAACTGGGTATGTTTGTTAAATATAACATAAGATATTTTTTGTAATAAGCTGGTATATCAATATTATCAAAGAGGAAAAAAATCATTCACTAATGCAACGTCCGTGGTCTATTTATCACAATGTTCTCTGTTTTGTTTCAAGTCAATCTCCATCTTAAAAGACAAGGTTCAAGGAAACTCTTGAGCCGCTTCCCTGGAATGGACTAGCCAACCTCCAAGCAAATCGCTTTGCACTAGAGACGAGGCCTTCCTAGATGGTGGGGGAGGGCGATATTTACGACCTGTTGAACTTAAAGGTAGCCTAGGCCTATTAATAATTTACACCCTTTTGTGAGTGTTCTTTGGATCGTTATATTTGTTTTAAGAGTAGAAGGAGACAACTCCATATTTCGCGTTTTATAGTATAATATCAAATTTCGATGAGGGCCGCTATGGCTATAAACCTTTGAGGATGCGATTCAACGGATGAGTTTCCTTCTAAAATATTGTTTGGGTAAAATTAATTTGATATATTTTTTTAATATTCACACAGCCAGAAGCTAATAAATGTAATACTGTTCAAGAAATTACGTTTAAATAGATGATTCAATTTTTTAAAATATATTACAAATAATATCAAATATTTCCTTTTAAAAATGTAATCCTTTGTTTTTTCTTTAAATTTAAGTATTTTACATCATTTCAATTTTAGTCAAAACATTTACAGCCCCTTCTACATGTTATTTTAAATAACAAACCAGTTTCAAGACGTATATAAAACCACATGATCGCAATTAAATGAAAGATTGACGAAAATGTGTTTTCATGTTTGAGAAAAATTAATTTTTAAATTATATAAATAAGAAGGCATATAGATAAAAGGGTGAAAGACTCGCAATGGTGGACACATACATCAGTCTAATCTAGATTGTTTTGTCGAATCCAGACCCGGTGTGGAAGGCGTTTGTTTTTTCTTAGATAGATTCCCCCCACCCCCCTCCTTCTCCAAGAAAATGCGTGTGCTACAGTTTAAACGCTTTAGTCCAACACCCTCGGGCTTTGACAAGTACCGGGCCACCAAATTATACTCGTAAGAACCCTCTTCAAATCATGTCTTGGCCCCAAAGCATTGCCATATCTCACTTCATACTTATCATACGAGGTAGAATAAAACTTAAAACAGGATATAATAGTACACCACCTTTCACAGCTCTTAGAAGACATAATTAAGGGCTAAAATACCGCCGGTCTACAAAAAGAAAAATACATTTTATAACTAAATCAATCGGTTGAATATACAAACAACTTTGGCGCTTTTGTATTGCTAATAGCACCGCCCTGGTGGCCGCCCTTTAAACTAATGGCGGCATATTAAATACGCGCTAGACCACAGAATGCCGGAATAAAGAGTTTCAACTTTCTTCGAATGCGATATTTTTTATCCCTACTACATAAGTGTAAATATGAAGGGGTGCAAAAATAAAAATACAACAATTAACAGTAATCAATCAGCCTTAGCGCCATTAATTGTAATATAGACTATAGTTAGTTTATATAATAAAAGCCATGTGTGGTGTATGTTTTTTTGTACAGAGTTTTTATCAAACTTCCCCATAAGAAACAAAGCTCAATATTAGCACAATGATTGAAGGTTATAGTTACCTCCGACATTCCGTTTGCAGCCGGGTGTAGACAAATGGTTACGTTGTTTTGACATTTTTTAAATATTATTGTTTATCTTTAAAAATACCTACTAATACCCGATGTATCCATATGGTTGCATATTAAAAACAAAAATTTTTTTTTTTAAATTTACAAGCTACATAAAGTTTTAAATAAATGTATAGAAAAATATTTCTTAGAATACACCTGAATTAATTTGGGCTGGAAAGGGTTAAAACTGAAATATATTCCGAGGGGGATTCAGCACACCGTCATCACGTGGTTAGAGATTTAGATACTTATGCGGCTTATCCTTGCGGAGAATGGATCTATATGCTAGTATATAAATAAACCTGATACTGTACACACATGTCATAATTTAATTTATGCATCCCCCACATAGTTGAGTACGTGGATTCAACGTATACATCATCTAAACTAGTTTGTAGGTGACAGAAAGTTTGGGGCTAGAATTTCGGTTTGGTTTATTAGCGCTAGTTTTCTCTAAATTGTTTAACCTATCATCTAAATTCTACCTTCCTCATGCTTGTACCATGAGTGTAAAATTAATATTCAAATAATCTATACGGTTTGTAATACCCGTTGAGATGAAATAAAACTAAGATATTGAGGGCCGGTCTTATAACTCCCGGATAAATATTAATCTGGTAGATTAATATTTATATCTGGTGGGTAAGTTAAAAGTGCGTCTTACGACTTCCAGATAAAATGTATTTGTCTATCAAATTTTTATCGAGAGGTTTAGGTACCTGATAACTTTTATCTAGAAGTTAAAATGGTTGGTGCCATAGTAACGCGTTGTTTTTAATGAGGTTTCGCCTATCAGAATATGTTTTTAGGTTAAATTCTTGGTTCGCGTGTTTAGTAAGCACAGGCCCGGCCTCTAACTATATAAAGTTAGAAAATTTAATTCACACTTTTATATAAACTGACAAGATATTTGCAGAGCTATATTTATATAAGAACATATCAAAATGTGAGTACACTAAATGAAATTTTATAAACGTTGTACCCAACTATTGCCCACATTTTGGCAGACACCGAAGTTAGTACTTGCAAGACATCTTAGCTTCTGCACCCACGTGACGCCATCTGTTTCCTCGCATTCGTTTAGCCGCCATTATCTAACAAATGTTGAGCGTTCTCACAACTCGCTAGGTTGTAGTGGTAGCATCAGGGCTTAAACGCATGCGCGCACCAGTAAAAACAGTACAAACCTTGCGTGTTCAGAATAAAAATATATTTATCCTACAGATGACTTATCTGGTAGATAACTTTAACCTCCCAATAGCAATATATATTCGGTAGTCAGTCACAAGACCGGCCCTTATTGGAATAGAACATAGCACCTAGAGCAAAACTCGGTTTATCCATTCCCTCGGCAATGTAGATGCGCTTTAGGCTTAGTATATGTCATGTGTGAAATTAATTGGATTGATAACAAAAGTCAAAATTAGTCACAGTAGCTAGCAGATATTATTTGCTTGACGGTTTCAGAAGTAAATTGTTTTGATCTAATAATTTTGGAAACAAACAAGTTAAGCGTCACAGTCTTATTTTTCGTCCCCCTGAGAACATAGGCAAATAGATTTGTTGTCATGCACGTTTAGTTGCATACCTTTAATCTTAAGGGCGTACAAAGAGTTTGAAGTCATGGACGATGTGGAATAATAAACTGGGAGAAATATGGAAGCTCTTCAATTGCCTGGTACACATCAAAGTGACCCCCGGACAGATAACCAGTAAACCTGAGCCTCCTTACACCATCACCAGGCTCACCAAAACCTACTAATAATTGCTCATTCCGGTACTCCTCAAACCTCCAGGGGTACAACTCACCTGCCACCTCCAGCCCACAGGTGGTACCATAGTTGCTAAGCTTCGACATTTCAACACAGTACTTCTCCTTGATGACAAAGTTGTTACCCTCATGGTCCATGGAAGCACCTAAAATCTGTCCCAATTCTCAGATATATAGTCTACTATCAGGCATCGCAGCTCATAGCCCAGATTGTCAGTGCCGAACACGGCGTATGATAACGCGTAAAAAAGACATCCTCCATCACCGTTCATAGTCACAACACTTTGAGGCAATGTAGTGTTGTTTGTATCCAATCTTTATTTAGATAACTTGTATTACATATTATTACTAAGCATTAATTTAATGTACAATAGATTCAATATATTAGAATAATGTGGCTATCTGCCATTACAAACATTTATGACTATTTATAGTGGTTAATATAGTACCCACTTAATGATAAGACAGTGTGTATATGCTACAAGAATCTCTCTACCATCTACCAAGATATTTTCGATCTCCATTACACAAAACTATAACCAACTGTTAAATAACCTTAAATCAAAATCTGAAATTGTATCGCACAACAAAAACTTTCTTGCTGAGCAAGTACGAAACTTCGATATACAAACCAAAAAGCATTTCTATATAAAAATAATTTTACATTGCAGAAAAAAAAAACTTCAAAGACAAAAGCGCATCATATTCCACCAAAGAACATTCATGTAATTAATAACGTACATATTGATTTAAAAAAAACTAACACTACTCACCCAAGAGATTGGCAATCAACTAAATTTCTACGTTTTCTATTTAAAAATAAATATTTGCTCATAGATAATATAGCTATTAAAATGTTGGTTTTCTAATATATTTCAAATAATTGTTTATTTTTAATAGTCCTACAACTTTATTAAATAAGTTATTTCTCTTGAAGAGTAGCGTAAATATATATATCAGCATTGGAGATTTTCGTTTATATAAAGCGTCCTCTTAGATAAATTACCCGGAAAAAAAATATGTATCATAATTTAGTGATATTATTTTCTACTCATATGCCACTCCTACCCAAAATATATCCCGGAGTTTCAGTTTAAAGTTTAAAATACTCAGACTTACATATGTTTAGTGCCTGAATGCCGAGTCGCAGTTATAGACCATACATAGAATTAATTGATATGTTTGCTTATGTAAGTGTTTGTATTATTTTGGTGAATGTTGAAGACACCCAACCCCCTTTTCCCAACACACTCTTTTTAGCTATCAGTTTTCTATCACATTGTAAAGTAGTAGTGAATATTGTTGCTAAATCTCACATATCTACGTTTACAGGCTAAAGAGATAGCTCAACTAGAAGACTTCACCCCCTCCCCGTTTTTTCGAAAAACCATTGAACACACATTCCTTTGTTTTTTTAAAGAAGAGTATTTTCTCCTAGTTCCAAGTTTCTAACTTAATTGGTTTCAGCGATATAGCTCAAAAAACCCACCCCTACCCAATTCACCCGCTTGGGTGATTTTTATAAAAACCGTCGAACACTTGTATCTTTATTTTTTAAGAAAAGTATTTTTCCTTAATATAAAGTTTCTATCTTGAATGGTTTCAGAGATATGCGTACTTATCAATAAAGATTTACCCCCTTTTTCACCCTTTAGGATGCTAATATAGAAAATTCGTCGAATACTGGTTTCTTAGATTTTGATAAAGAACCATCAGGCCAAATTTCATGATTATAACTTAAATAATTTCGGAAAAAGTCTATATTTTCAAACCCCTTTTTCACCCTTTTAGGGATCTAATTTCACAAAATCCCTTACCAGATGCCTACGCACTGAAAGGGACCTCCCTGCGAAATTTTAAAATTCTAGGTCCAGGGGTTCGTGAGATACGGTGATGAGTGAGTCAGTTGGGGCTTTGGTCTTTATAAATATGTGCCAATTTTAATCAATCTAATTATTTTTTATGTTAAAACACGAAATATATAACACTTTTATATTTATATTTCGTATTATTGTGTCTTTTGAATAATATTAAAATATAATTTGTATTATACCTTCATTAGATTGTATTTCTTGGAAACTTTTTCGGCATATTTTTCCATCGTCATTTTGGCAGATTTATAAAAAAAACGTTTCAGTGTCAGAATGGTCTAAGTCGCTACTCTGGTGTTAGACTATCCTACTGATGATGGAGAGACCAGGGTTCGAATCTCGTTCGGGACTATTGAGGGTGGTTTTTGCTTAAACGACTTAACACTCTACTTCCACTCAAATGCGGGTGGATTACCTCTAAAATGCTTCCTTCTTCATCCCCGTCCCACTAGAGTAACCATCATAAATGCGTCTTACCCGAATAGGTAACAAGACGCGTCGGTAAAAACTAGATATAGCCATAAAGGTAAATATAGCGAAAGATGTATGTTAATAAAACTGTTCATGTTGTCAACAAGATACCTTTATACCAGGAGCTCGTGTATTTCGTGAACAAGACAGTCGTGTATTCGAGTGTTGAATCCTAATTGGATGAAGAGAACGAGGAGTTTGGATGGTCAGAACTCCACTCCCCAACTTTCGTGCGGTGCTAGGGGACGATCAATAGGGTCGACGGACTAGTAAAAAGGCTCCCGGCTGTGCTGGGCTGTTATTTCACCACAAACTTTAATTCTTGCCAACTTGAAAAGATAAAATATCACTTTACTGCCATGTAGACTTCTGCTACGTGTAGGGCCAAGGCGGGAGACTCAGGGTTGCGGTTTCAGGGTCATAATTTCAGTGTAATTGTTTGAAGGTCATGGTTTGGGGCTCATGGTTTGGGGGTCATGGTTTGGGGGTCAAGGTTTGAGGACCATGGTTTGAGGGTAATCGTTTCAGGGTCGTTATTTCAGGGTCATGGCTTCAGGGTCATGGTGATTTCTAACAAACTGCTATCCTACCAACCTAAAGAGATAAAATTATTTCCTTCACTTTAATGTCATCTACTAAGCTGTGTAGGGACAGGCTAGGAGATTATAAAGCATCGTAGAGGTAAGGTCATGGTTTCAAGGTTATGAATTCAGGGTAATGATTTCCGGTTCATGGTTTTAAAGGTCTATGTTCGGGTTCTAAGGTTCAGAATAACGATTGCTTCAACATAAACTGCAAATCTCCCCAATTTGAAGAGTCAAAATGCTCTCCCCCTCTATACTTTGTGAGAAATAGTGAACTATTCCTAATAGCAATCAATATTAATAGAATGACGTGTTTGTCTGTCATGAACGTTCCGCGATACTTAACACGCAGAGGCCTGGAATTTAAAAATTAGTAGCCCCTGTGCACGAAAGTGTGCACGTCGAAGCAGGAATTTTAAAATTTGGATTTGATGTTTTTAAATTAATTAAAAACTTGTGTGGAATAAATAAAAGGAAGAGATGTTTTTATGTTTGAAACGAATAATAACTGGGTGCCTAGTAAATACGTTTTCTTTAATTCTACTAGTTCACGTTTGGCAGATAGGGTTACTAGGTATTGCTAACAATCCAAAAGTTTTACAATAAAAATGGCTGATATAGGACGTGTTCTATTTTCTGAAAATGTATACATTAAGTTGTGCAAAGAAGATCTTGTACAATCTTTGGTGTTCACACGACGCCATATTTAGATTACATTATTTCTTGTCCAACTTTGTGTACAACAAGTTGTGTCGTGTGTACTAGGCTTTATATGTTAAAGAAAAACAATTTTTAATATCTGAGCGGTTTAAAAGTTATAGAATTAAATTATTGCTAGTCATAATTATAAAAATTAATGTTCTTTTTTACACCCCTATAAGTATTATTTGAGTTTATCTCATTTTATAATGCATATTGTCGTTACTTAGAATTATTTTTAAACCGATTCCGCTTGTTAATTTTATTAATGTGTCCGAAAAGATAATTGAAAATATAGCCTAGAATTGAGATATCTATTTCATGAAATTTCTCGGTTTTTACTGTGTCGATCGTATAGACAACACCAACTAGCATAACATAAAATTCCCGACCAAAGAAGTGGGATAGTAAATCCCAACTAATGATGCACCCAGGTAGAGCGGTCGCCGGCTTCCTCATCTGATCGGTGTTGTTAAAAGGGACTGAGACATTGCTACCTGGTATATTTTCAATGATAGCCCCTCCTACTATAAATGTTAAATACCCTTCCAAAATTTTATATACTCATAAAATATTAGTACTGTAATTCTTATTGTAAAATTATTTCAAAAGGTTTATCATTAAATAGCCATAGGTGCCCATAAATGGGCGATAAGGAGGGCTACATCTCCCCTTAAAACTCTACATTATTATTATCACCTCGTCTTACTACCCGTTCGGGTTATACGCACTTACGCTAATGTGTTATGGTAGGGTTGATTGTGAGATGAAATGAAGGACCTACAGTTTAACGTGGAATCTGAACCACGGTGGAGACCTGGCATTCCTCACATTCACAAGATATCTTGTCAGTTAAAACTCTACAATTTTTAATTTTGTTGTTCTTAATTTTTATGAAAAAATCAAACTGTATTCGTGATTTGTCTGTAATTTGCTACTAACAACTTTGAATCATCATCATTAGAGCTAACACAGATAAAAATGATAAAAATGTAGATTTATTTCCACTCCGTCTTCAAAAGCTTCCTTTCTATTTTGTTTTCTTCAATAAATCTATAAAAAAAAATCTAGTGTTTCTTTTCAATGGGTTCAGCTACAACTATATTTTATTTGTTAATTTTTTCAGAAACTTTATGTTGAGAAAATTGGTTCTTGAAAGTCATATTTAATTAGTTCGGAATTTTTCCCATATGATCTAAAATTCCCTTCCATAGTGTCAAATGCCTGAAAGTTTCTCTATAGAACTCAAATCTAACTTCCATTTGGAAAACCCACATGGGTGCCCTTGAAAATATCAATATGCTCTTTGACAAACATTCAAAAACTGTTGAGATTTTTACGTGTAGAAAATTAAGATAAATTAATCTACTGGAGAAATATTTTATTTATTTTGGCCATAAATAATGTTTGAAATAATGTAAATAAAACTGCAAAATATTGTAAACTCATATTACCTTGAATTCCACCTTAAGGTATAGTTTAAGAGGATGTGAGAAAAGGCCAGTAATTTTGCAGCAAACCTTTTCTTTGTCCAAAATAAATACATAATTCCCTCATTAGAAAGAGAGTTTAATTTTCTTCACATGGTGATAACAGTTGTTGAATATCTGCCAAGGGTGTCCTGGAATTTAATGACAACTTTTTCTCTTCATTTAAAAAGTTTCTCATCTAATTCTGCTACGCTCATGGGTGATATTCAACAACTGTTGAAAATTAAACTTTATGTTTCTACTGGAGAAATATGTTATTTATTTTGGACAAATAAATGTTTGGCTGTAAAAACTGCAAAAAACACTTATTTTCTCGCGTCTTCTACATCCCCACCTTAAGACCTCTGTTGTTTTATGACTTATCACATTACTGGGGAGAGCCACTGGTAAAAAGAGGAACGTTCCAAACTCTTCAAGAGCCAAGAAGTAATGTTCCACGAACACGCGAAGTAATGACCTTACATGAACCCTTCCTGACAACTCGTCAGGTGATACAGAGCGTAATTACTTTACTAGCTAAGTTCCTTTAAGAGCACGCAGTCTAATAAGCGTGCGCATCTAAAATAATTTCATAAGCTGTATTAGCGTGGGACGTCATTCATATGGTAAGTTCTTTGTGAGTCACCTTTGTTCACGCGCTGTGTTGCTTTAAGCTTGCGATTTACACTTTTCATTTACAGTTAAATGATAATTTTTACCTTTTTTTTCGTTTAATATTCTGAACCTGTAAATTAATACAAATAGTATCAATTTCTTTGCTTAGTTTCCATGGAAAGCGAATGTATACATCCTTTTTTTTTTATGGGCGTGGCATAAATCTCTATCTTACATGCCACCGTTTTCTGGTGAATGGTTTTAGAAACTATCACCAAGAGAGTGCCGGACAAGAGTGAGTTGGGTTTATTGCGCACTTATAAAGGAAATCTTTTTGGTGCTTTGTTTTATGCTGCTATGCTCAAAGTGGTATGGAATGCAACGCGAGAAAAGGCCAGTGTTTTTTGGTGTTTTTTAAAAAAAAATATTTAGTGGCAACACTTTTTTTCTCAAAACAAATCAAATATCACTCCAATAGAAACAAAGAGTTTAATTTTTTCCCCATGTGGTTACCTGAATATATGTCATGAGCTGAGCAGCATTTTCTAACAAACTTTTTAAACAGAGAGAAAAAGTTTTCATTAAATTTCTGGACACCCTTGACAGATATTCAAGAAATTTTGGTGTCACCACGTGAAGAAAATTAAATTTTATGTTTGTACTGGAGCAATATTTTTTTTATTTTGGCAAAAAAAATGTTTTGCCATAAAAACTGCAAAAACCCTGGATTTTTCTCGCATCTCATTCCATCCGACTATAAAAAAATAATTTTTATCAAAATGTAGAATGTCTTATTACAAGAGAAAATCAAACAAAGATTATTTTCACCAAAGCTATTTTAAGTGACTGCTGGAAAATATTGGAGAAAGGATAAAGTAAAAAAAAAAAAAGTTGATTCTCGGTGACCTGGTGGTCTAAGGATAAGGTGTTGGACTTCTTTACTGAAGGTCCGGGGTTAAATACTCTGTCCCAGCACAGATTTATCAGATTGCCAAACCCTTCCTTCACCTCTGACAATACGTGTATTAATCACATCTTGTGAATGTGTGGAATGCCAGGCCTACACCGTGGTTCGGATTCCACGTTAAACTGTAGGTCCTTCATTTCATCTCACAATCACTCTACCATTACACATAAGCATAAGTGCGTACAGCCCGAACGGGTAGTAAGACGCAGTTCTAATAATAATAATAATAATAATAATAATGTTGATTCTCTTAGAATGATTGAATCAACTACGAAGAAGACAAAGCTTTGAACACAAAGAAATGATTTAAAAAAACAAACAATTAAAACCATCGGTCCCATGTCAATTGTAGCATTAGAAAGAACCTTGGAAGGTATATGAAAATGCATTTGCTTCAACATTGGTAGGCCCTTTCACTCTCAAAGAAATTATTATGTGCTGATATAAATAGATGGTTCAGAAAGTGCGCTTTAAAATACCTCAAATAGAATACTTTATTCAAATGGACTGATCTGGGAGGCCGGAATTTATTACTCTTTAAATCGTATTCAACCCAAATTTTTGTTTTTGATAATCAACGAGGCGAATACTGGTTCATTTCTAAAACACTGTCTTGTTTCATTGAATCAGATAGTTTGTGTCTTGATACCGAATACTGGCAATAAAACAATCTCATTTTAGTTAGTCGCTTGTTTTGAAGCACTACCATTTATCAATTGTGTTGCCAACTTAACGTACTTAGAGTGGCAACGTTGGGCAGGTTACGGTCTTAAAATTCCCCTCCCTTAACTTTTTGAATTTGAGTTTTTCCTCTCCTTACTTTAGTGACTTTACAATAAACAATACAATACGCTCTTAGTAGGCTAGATAGAAAAAATATTCCATGAATTTATTTTCTATACGTACTTTCGATAGTATTTCTTCGAGAAATTTTCACGTAGAGCCCAAACAACGCAAGTTATGTAGAATTTAAAACAATAAAACAACTGAAACTGTTTTCATAATACGAATTAATTTGCTATATTTATTTGGTTTATTTAAGACGTTCTTCTTTTGGTTTATTTGTATAATAGTTAGGAAACTCTCAGCTAAATTGAATTATGTTAAGATGGAAAGCCCTCTCTCAACGTGCCGCCCTGATAAATATAGGCGAATTGTTACATTATTAATTTAAATTCGCATTTAAATTTAAATCCATTTTCGCGAAATTTCCTGCTCGTGGAAAATGTATGGTAAGAAAGCGTATTTCAATACAAATGTGTTGTTGCTTTGTAGCGATATAAAAGAAATAAGAGAGGGTAGTTGAATTGCTTGCCAGGCTTATACATTATTGATGAAGAATAAATAAGCTAGTGAATTGAGTCCTCCACTTACAGAGGAAAGTCTGCTATAAATAGCCCAGAGCTACCGATAGGTGGATAAAGGAGATTGTAGGGTTACATATAAATGCATCTAATTAAAATTACGTCCCATAGACTCAATTTCAAAATAAAAATAGGTGACCTGGTGGTCTAGGGTGTCAGACTTCTGTGCTGGCGGCCGGGGTTCAATCCTCGGTCGCGGCAAAGATTTATCTGATTACCAAACCCTTCCTTCACCTCTGACAAGACATCTTGTGAATGTGAGGAAAGCCAGGCCTCCACCGTGGTTCGGATTCCACGTTAAACTGTAGGTCCTTCATTTCATCTCACAATCACCCTACCATTACACATTAGCGTAAGTGCGTATAAACCGAACGGGTAGTAAGACGTGGTGATGATGATAATAATAATAATAATAATATTCAATTTCATTTTTATTTAGTGATAAGGAAATTGCTCACTTTTGTTTAAGGCGATTGGATCTTTTCATTTAGTGTGGAAATGCAGAGCCATGGGAACAAACGGTTATCTTCGAGAATTTTTATTGTTTGGCAATTTTCTTTTTGGAAACGGTTTGTTAAAGAATACAAGCATGTTGATTAAGTTATACTTTTTATAAACACATATGATTTTAACAGTGATTTAATATCAATAATTTACATTTTTTAATAGAAAACTGCCGGCTGCATAACAAAAAATAAGAAAAAGTTACACTTAATAAACATTGACACATTAACTTAGAAGAGGTGTTGAAAAATATTATTATAAAAATTTCACTCGTTCTCGAGAAAAATGATATTTCCAAACGTATGGTTTTTCCGCAAGACCTGCCCCATCTACGTTTTCCGTGATCCATCTGTTCTTGTTGACGAGGAAGGATACTTTGGTCGGTCGTGAAGGCACGCCATGCCTTTCATCCTCCCACCCACAATTCCCCAAAATAGGATTTAGACTTTCACTCAACAGGGCCAAGGGCTTTAAGACTTGTTTTATCAATACTTAGAAGACTAGCCTCTTGATCTAGATGTCCCAGGTTTGATCCCCAACAGTACTATAGGTATTTTTTAATTGAAAGGGGTATTATCCATACGGTCAACAGGGTTTGGTTTATTATACTCTAGTAAGATTACAAATCACTTCTGGTTCCACACCTTCCACTATCATCACGTCATCTTATTTTGGATATGACGTATGGGCAACCTTCAAGGTATATATCCTGAGCAACGTTATGTTGCCACAGAGCAGCTAATGCCGGGATCACGATCAACTTAACGTAACTTAACGTAAAGGACCTCCTCGTGTGTTTAAATGGAAGCGATCACGATGCACTTAGCTTAACGTTGACTTGCAGTTAACTTAACGTAAGAGATGTCTTGGGAGGTATTTTACTTTACTTTACGTTACTTGAAGGCTATCACGTGATCTAGCCAGCCAATCATTATGCGAGTGACGTCAACAGGGCTATTTAGTAATTCATTTGTTGGCATTATGACCAATGTTTACTTGTACTCGAGAATGAATATGTTTGGCTCGAGTTGTTACGTTAAGTTAAGTGAATCGTGATCACACATAAGTTAAGTTAACTTTAAGTGAACGTTACATTAAGTTAACGTTAAGTTGATCGTGATCCCGGCATAAAAGTCCACATACACGGTGATCTAACTAAATACTGTAGCTCCCACGGTCAGATACGTTATGCGCTAAAAAAAAATCTTTAGATAAATCACATAACACTGGAGGCTGGGTACATCACAGTGCTTCGTAACACAGATTGTACACTTAGATTCTAATGTTGAAAAAATATCATTGTTCATATCTTCATCTTTAGTAAATTGACTTATAGATAAGTATTTTACTACTCAGAATCGTAATTTAGTCGCTCTTTCAATGTCACATAAGCGTTCCCATGAAATAATGGCATGACACAAAAGCGTTCTAGATGGGTCTAGGTGGGAGGGGGTCAATCTAACTGTATACTTGGGGAGACGGTGAGAGGGGGGGGGAGGCTTGAGGGGTCAAA
>CABFVX010001495.1:83462-94093 GCA_902151425.1 Timema shepardi | reverse complement strand
CCCCCCCCCCCTATTCTCCGTGCTTCCTAGCTACCCCACTCGTCTCTTAATACACTATATTTTGAAGTATAATAGGCTCTAGGTGCCACCTCTATAATGTAACCCCTCCCCCGCAAGCCACCACCGCGGAAAATGTTCTTCTCTAGTCACAAGGGTCCTGTAAGATCACCTGAGGACACTGGCTCGATTCAGATATGGGTCAGAATATAGTTCACCGTTGGGAAAGCGTTCATATTGACTCAGTTCACTAACGTTGGTAGCACATTTATCCAGGGCAATATTTCAGTCTGCCTCGCATATGTGTTCGAATGGTTTAACGTGTCACTCACGTATTGAATTGGATTTCCGCTAACGGAGAGATCAAGGCTCGAATACAAGTCGGGTGTACTGAGCCTGTGGTTTTCCTAATTGGTTTCCCACTTTTACTCCATGCAAATTCGGGTACAATTCTTATAGATGCTAATTTCTCCTTATTTATTCCACTACCGTAATATTAATGGGCGTATGACCCTTACGAGTACCCAGACGCGGTGTAAAAAAGAGTTCTGCTACTTACAAACTACAGCTAGTGAGTAATTCAATTGTTCGTGACGGTCCTAAAGCTGGCAATTCAGCTATTCACCAGTTCATTAAGACAGTGTTCATATATTTATACGTCAAGTCATGTGATACGCAGCCGTCACTTTTGATATATTTTTATCAATAGCTATAAAATAGCACTAATAATATAGTAAAATTTGGGAAACTGTCGGATGTCCAACACCTTAGCTCAACGTGTCTGCCTACTTAGTTAAGGGTGCCGGGTTCATATCCCGGAATAGTCAAAAAAATTATATTTGGTTAAATGAAAGTTTTCACTTTCATAATGATGAATTAAATAGCTATCTTGTGAATGTGGGGAATGCCAGGCCTCCACCGTGGTTCGGATTCCACGTTAAACTGTAGGTCCTTCATTTCATCTCACAATCACCCTACCATTTCACATTAGCGTAAGTGCGTATAACCCGAACGGGTAGTAAGACGCGGTGCTAATAATAATAATAATAATAATAATAATAATAATAATAATAATATAATTAAATAGCTGGGGGATGGATGTTGTGTCTGTTCTATATTTAGATCAACTTATATTAAAAAAATTAAAGTCCATGGTGTGACCTCTCAATCAAGTCATATTAACTGAGCGGCCACCACCGTTAACGATGATAGTGCCAACGTTTGGGGGTGGAGGTTATCATGTGGTCAGCACAACGAGCATTTAGGTAATTAATCTTAGCTTTCTAAACCAGAGCTGCTACTTATTTGTTCAAGTAGCTCCTCATTTGTCCTCACGAGCTGAGTTTGACCATGTTCCAGACCCACTACTTCACAGATAAATTTTGGAAGTGGCTGGGATCGAACCCGGGTTCTCTGGATCTGTAGCCAGTAGCTCTGACCCCTAGCCCTCAGATGATAATATATATTTTTTCTGTATTATACGCTTATGCACTAATTACGGTAATAGTTTTCGAAACTAGGAAGGTTATATTTATAGGAAGTGTACCAGCATTTGCGTCGAAGGAGAGTAAAAAAATTATAGAAAAATCACCCTCAGTACACCTGACTCATATTCTAACCTCAATCTACCCATGATCAGCAGTCTACTCTACTGTGAGACTAACACCTTAGACCATACGACCACTGAAGCAGGTAAATTATTCTAAAGTGATGTGTATATTAAAGTTCAAATTTAAAGAAAGTGTACCTGCATTTGCATAAAGGGAGAGTAGGAAACCACCCTCAGTAAACACCTGCTCATGATTTGAACCTTGATTTCCCCGTGATAGGCAGTCTAGTCTATTGTGAGAATTAAACCTTAGACCATGCGGCCACTGATTTAACAAGGGAAAGATAAATACCTCAGCTAGTAAAGTGTCACCCGCCTCGGTGGCGTAGTTGGCTAACGCGCTTGTCGTGTTT
Organism: Timema shepardi; assembly: GCA_902151425.1. Lineage (NCBI taxonomy): Eukaryota > Metazoa > Arthropoda > Insecta > Phasmatodea > Timematidae > Timema > Timema shepardi. Next base: position 92,134 of record CABFVX010001495.1, on the reverse strand, counting down.
AGCTCGACTGCAGAGGACGGGTAGATCAAGGTTCGAATCTCGGTCGGGTGAACGTTTTTCCTAAATGGTTTTCCATTCTCCCTCCACGCAAATGCGGGTTCACTTCCTCTAATTTAACCTTCCCAATTCCTAATCCATTAGAGTAATTAGTACCTAAAGCGAATAACCCGAACGGGTAGTAAGACGCGGTACTAAATATTATTATTATTATTATTAAAGTGTCAAATACGGTCCTTCCTACAGGAATCCTGATACAGCCCAAGCCTAAGCGCACGCCAACATTCTCTGCGAAAGACATGAAAGGGAATATGCGAGTGACAATTTTTGGAGCCCTGAGCGTGCAACGGAAGCTGACAAGCCTCGTATAACTTCTCATCCCTCACAAACCACACAAGCTTTCCGCCCCGAGCTACAACGTCCGCTTTGACGCGGCGTGCCTCAAACGGATTCTCGTAAACTAGGCCTATAGATCTATTTAGGGGTGCGTCTTCACCCCGTGAGTAGGATGCCTACACTTGGTAAAAGTGACCTGGTGTTCTAGGGGTAAGGTGTCGGACTTCAGTGCTGGGGGTCCGGGGTTCAATCCTCGGACCCGGCACAGATTTATCTGATTACCTAACACTTTCTTAACCTCTGAAAAAAGGTGTATTAATCACAACTTGTGAATGTGTGGAATGCCAGGCCTCCACCGTGGCTCGGGTTCCACTGTTAAACTGTAGGTCCTCCATTTCATCTCACAATCACCCTACCATTACACATTAGTGTAAGTGCGTATAACCCGAATGGGTAGTAATACGCGGTGCTAATAATTATATTAATTGTTGTTTGTTTTAGCACCACGTCTTACTACCCGTTCGGGTCATACGGTTAGGTACTAATTACGCTAATGGGTTAGGAATTGGGCAGGTTGAATTTAGAGGAAGTGAACCCGAATTTGCGTGGAGGGAAAGTGGAAAACCATTTAGGAACACCCCCCTCCCCCAGTTCACCCGACTGAGATTCGAACCTTTATCTTCCCGTTCTCGGCAGTCAAGCTCAACAAGATACTAGCGTGTTAGCTAACCACACCACCGAGGCGGGTAGCTCCTTTCTTATCCTCTATCAGGGGCTTTTCACAAGGGAGGAATATTCAAAAGAGTTTATATATTCCTTTATCATTCCTCTACCCCCTTTTTTTAGGTTGTAATATAGGGAAAAAAACTTAAGAAGGAAAAAATGTCAGAAAATAGAACATCATTAATCATCAGAGAAACATTCCCACCCCCTCTTTACTTCCCTTTTGTGTGTGTGTGTGTGTGTGTCTTTTGTCTGCGAGAAGGGTTTAGGACTGAAGGCTGAAAAGAAGGAGCATGTAAACGGAATAAAAGGAGTTCGTTGATCCTTCCATCTTGTAGACCTGGTTTTGTTCGTCAGGCCCCGGACTCCTTTTTTGACAGTTTGATATCGTTCATCGATCCTACCACAGTGATGTCATAATAATTATAGTAGGGACAAGCAGGCCTATAACCTGATTAGAACGCGTTTTTTTAAAATATTTAGCACCGCGTCTTACTACCCGCTTGGGTTATACGCTTATGTACTAATCACGCTAAAGGGTGAAGATGAGAAGGTTGAATTTAGAGCAAGTGAGCCCACATTTGCGTGGAAGTAAAGTGAAAAAAACATTTAGGAAAAACCACCCCCCAGTTCACACGACTGAAATTCGAACCTCGATTTCCCCGTCCTCAGCAATCTAGCTTAACACGAAACTAGCACATTAGCTAACCACACCACCGAGGTGGGTTAAAACGCGTTTCAAAATATAAGTTTTTTTTTTTTTTTTTACCGTGTCTTGCTTACAATCAAAGATATCCACATTATAGTTACACAAATGGGATTGGGATGAGGAGGGTTGAATTTAAAGAAAATGTATCTCACATTATAGAGGAGGAAGAGTAGTAAACCATTAAAGAAAATACACCTACATCACACCCGACGAGGTTTCGAACCTCAATTTCCCGATCACCGGCAATCCAGTCCAACACGAGAGTGACGCGTTATACCATGTGGTCACTGATGCGGGTATTATATTATTAGAATCGCAATAAGAGTTAAATGTCTAGGGGTCTGATGCCATAACCAACGCCCGGAGTTTGATCACCTTAAGATAATTTTTTTTAATCTTTAAATTTTAAAAAGAAATCAACTAAGTAATGAAGAAAAAAACTTGTAATAAATTCACACGACTAAATCCAACACTCACTTTACAAAGTAAAATGCGATGAAAATCTTTTAGCAACTAAGCGCTTGCATTCTGCTAAATATAAAATTGATTTACGAATATCTGTCTCATACGTAATAGTTATCTAGTCTCAACGCAACCCTCTCCAGCCTAGTTGCAGTCTCACCAGGAATGTGTATTTTACAACCAGAAAAGCAAGGAGGATACAAAGTTCAGTTACTAAACTATCTTCTAATTCCGACAACAGTGTTTTGGGGGAAAATATGCATCCATAAAATATTGATAGTATGGTATTTAAAAATATACTTATTCAACAAGAATGCCTTAAAAGACTCAAAAATAGCTAAAAATTATTAAAATATTAGGCACGCAAACGAGGAAAATATGATCCAAGATTCAAAAATGACGGGAAAAAAAGGCTTATAAAATATACATTTTCACAACAACAGGATCATGACTAACGTATATGTACTTATGAGCACTTTATAACGAACAAAAAAAAAAGACATCAAAATCTATCCCTGGTCATAACTAAAATGTATTTGTAAGGTGTGTGCGTGCTTAAGAAAGTTAATTTTCACTTCTAAAATCCTAAATACCATTTTTGTAAGCCCAAAAGTACAATGATAAGGGTTATAATATACTTTATAAATGTTGGATAGAAAGTTAGAGAGTAAAATGATTGGACAAAGAATCCCGTCCATAGCGCTCTTATCTGTTTTATACACTTTTTATTAGTTATTGCAATTTTTTTAAACATAGCTATACAAACTTTTTAGAAGGTTTGATTTAATCTTAGTTGTGCACCCAACTAGGAATCAAGCCTCAACCTCCCTGCCATCGGCAAAAAAGACCGATTGGTCTTAACATTTAGTACGCGAGCTTTGTAATAATTTTATTTAATTATTTTAACTGGATTGGTTACTATTATTAATATTAAATCTATATCAATAAAATTAATAGTTTCTCTGTCACGAGCGTAGAGGTCGGAAATTTAAAAATGAGTAGCCCCTGTGCACGAACATGTGCACCTAGAAGCAGAAATTTTAAAATTGGATTGGAATTTTTAAAACGTATAAAACCTGAGTCGGATGAAATTAAATAAGATTTTTTTATTCTGTTTGTTTGAAGCAAATAAAATTGTTTCCTAAAGCAACCACGCAATTCATTACATTCGGCTGCGTCGGGTGCTTCTGCAAGTTACTAATAATAGTTTTTTCTGTTGGCATTTAAACACATTTATTGTTAATGTTTTATTCAAGGTCCGGCACCTTAGCTCATTCAGTAGCGTGTCGGTGACCTGGTGGTCTAGGGGTAAGGTGTCAAACTTCTATGCTGGTGGCCGGGGTTCAATCCTCGGTCCCGGCACAGATTTAGCTGATTACCAAACCCTTCCTTCACCTCTGACAAGACGTGTATTAATGTATAATAGGTGAAATGCGTGTTTCCACAATGATGAATTAACGGCAGGTGGGTTGGGTGGTATGTGTCTGTGTTAGGTTTAAGGTAATTAGATAGAGGATGCTGAAGGCAGCCCGTGGCCCCACTGGTACGTGTTGCTCAAGGAAGCCTTAGCAACGTTAACAGATCCCAACAAGAGGTGCTGTCACACAAGCATATCAGAATACTTATAAAAACATAAGATAATAATACATTTTTTACGACCCTGCTCCAACCCCTTCATACCCTAAAACCCTATACCCTGAATACGTCGCCAATGGCGGGCACTATGCAATGTTATTGTCCACTTCGCATGCCCCGTGGAGGATGACGTATTTGTAGTGACATGACTTCATTACACACGGGGATAGTTCATCATGGCATTTTGTCATCACTCTTGAGTGTTGATATTATACTGATTAAGTTGATTTGGTTTGTTGTCAGACTATAATTGGATCACTTGACTTTTTAATCAAGTGTTTATTCAGCGTCATTGCTGTGGTGAACAGGGTGAATTCGCGATCACGCGCTGCTATTTAACTTCTTAGGAAACTGGGAATGATTAAAATGGGATTGGATCGAGTTTGACCCAATCTAGTGGCCGACTCAAAATAATTACGGTACCGACTCAGATTGGGTGATTAATAAATAAAAACCATCTCGGTGGCGTAGCTAGCAAACGCTCTAGTCGTGTTGAGATCGACTGCCGAGGACGGGGAGATCGAGGTTCGAATCTCGGTCGGAAGAACTGGGGGCGGTTTTCCCTAAATGGTTTTCCACTCTCCCTCCACGAAAATGTGGGTTCACTGCCTCTAAATTCAACCTTCCCAATTCCTAATCCATTAGCGTAATTAGTACTTAAGCGTATAACCCGAACGGGTAGTAAGACGTGGAGCTAAATAAAAAATCAATAAAAAAGTTTTCTTTTGAGGAGCGCAGGTCTTCGGTGACTAACACCATTGTCATCTTCGTTTTCCAACAGAGCTGTTTACGAAGATTTATCTTCTAGAATATTTGAGTGACGGGTTGCATTCGCCCCTCGTCTCTTTCCCCTGGTCCGTCGAGAAGATTTTGCCTGGGTGGCGGATAGAGAGAGACGGGATGATGTTGTAGCACGTAGTTATTTACTGCTAAATATAATGTAAATTAAATAAATTTTGATTATCATTACGTTGGACTAGATCTAATTATCACTATTAATTGTTTAAAAGGGAGGGATATGTAAATTAGAATCGTTACATCTATTTGATGAGGTTATTTTGACTTTTATTTCAACTGTCGTGAATTGATGTATTGTTTATATTTATCTTTCCGTTATCAAAGGGGCTGGCTCACTTGCTCTTATTTCTGACGTCTTCTTCCCCTCTACCGCCTTGATTGATTGTTCCCCTGAGAGAAGTATCGGGTGTTTAACAAAGGTGGGTGCCTCTGGCGCAGTACAATTTACCTTAGTTTACTTCCCTTCAATATGCCTTACCTCATCCCTGTAGATATGAGGACAATGTGGACGAAGAGTAAGATAAGGTGAACTGAATGAAAAAGAACGAGTCCATATCCACAAATTTTAAATCACCATTGATACAATCAGTGGAGGAATAGACCATCGGGGACATGGGTGATGTCCCATTGGTAGATCGGCTTGCATTGTACTTCCGTGATGGAAGAACGAATTGCATTATGTGTAGCAAATCAGTTTTATGTCAACTAATTAAAATATTTCTCCAGTGATACGTTCAGCTTAATTTTCTACACGTATTAATTTCAAAAGTTTTGTTTATGTCAAGAGCATAGTGTACTTTTATGATGACAGTTTTAAATAAAAAAAACCTCAGGCCTATTTGAACTCCACAATTTCCAAGACAAATATTCAAAGGAAACTATTCATTCAATTTTGAATAATTGTTTTTATTTAATTTTAATTACAAGTTCCACCTAGTACTAAGTCTGAGGATGCCCAAAATTAAAGATATACATTATCTGTGAAGATAAACGATGGCATGAAACGCAAATCTGTTCCTTTGGTTGTTTCTCGGTGATACTCACACCCTTTGATGGAGTGTTTCTGCAACAGTGTATGTTATTTCATTTAAAAAATGTTTACAAGTTTTTGGTAAATGTCTTTATTTTAAGATTAAAGAGAAAGAAAGTATTTGCGGTGCACCGTACCACTTATTTTAAAACAGAATTGTTGTATCAACTAAGAAGATCATATAATTTCCTTAATTATTTAAAATTTCCTATCTTAGAAAGAAAAACTAGCTTTTAACATAATTTTATTTAATAATAATAATACTTAGCACCACGTCTTAGTACCCGTTCGGGTTATACGCTTTAAGTACTAATTACTCTAATGGATTAGGAATTGGGAAGGTTGAATTAGAGGAAGTGAACCCGCATTTGCGTGGAGGGAGAGTGGAAAACCATGTAGGAAAAACCACCCCAGTTCACCCTACTGAGATTCGAACCTCGATCTCTCCGTCCTCAGCAGTCGAGCTCAAACGACAAGCGCGTTAGCCAACTACGCCACCGAGGCGGGTCATATTTAATCAAAAAAACTCCTAAATATAATATGGTAATGCTGTACATCACATCACACGTGACTAGTGAGTACTTGTTCTGATATCGTGTTACATTATTAATTTATTACAAATGAAACATATGGAATATTCAAAGTTATATTTTTTGCTCCATTCGGGCTATACGAATATTTACACTAATATGGTAGGGATGAGGAAGGTTGAGTTAAGGTGGGGGATATAGGGGACACAAGAAAAGGTAAGTGTTTTTGAATTTATATCAAAAAGATTTTTTTTTTGTTAAAATAAATAAAATATTGCTCCAGTTGAAACATAGTTTAATTTTCTTCACATGGTGATATCAACAGTTGTTGAATATCTTTTAAGGATTTTCTAGAATTTAATGACAACTTTTTCTCTTCATTTAAAAAGTTTGTCATCTAATGCCGTTATGCTCATGACAGATAATCAACAACTGTTGATATCATCATCATCCTCCACCCCCAACTTGATAAAAAAATGCATCTGCATTTGATTAGAGAGAAAGTGGGAAACTAATTATACTCTTGACCGGGTTTAAAACCCAGATCCTCCCTGTCCCTCCCATGTTTATCAGTCTAGTTTAAGGCGATAGTGACACGTTAGGCTATGCAACAACCTATGCGGGTTTCAAAGCTACACAATGAACAAATAACAGACTTTGAATTATTTATAAGGTAATTCGACTCATAAAACAATAGAGTAGGTAAATAAAAGAAACACATGCAGTAATGAATCTCTAGGTTTATAAAAACCCTCACAAAGTGTACAAACACCTTAGTCATTTTTATTAGCTCAACTTTATGATGCGTAGTAATTAAAAATGAGCGTATAAAACCAAAGACAAAAAAATAATAGAATATGTTTACAAACCTTTATTTTAATAGCCCAATCCAGACTAATTAATATAGCATCAAACAGGTCATTTTTTTCCAACAGCCATTAACGACGTAATAGTTAAGATTCATCCTAATTAGGCCCGCTGCTCACGAGCGACGTGCGTCATCTTTGTAGTCGCGTCCTGTGACGCTGCGTCACCGCTAAAAGCAGGTCACACAAGCGACCTGCGTCTGGTGACGCTAAGTTGACGCCACGTAGCAGCACCCGGAGCAGTTCACACTAGCGACCTGCGTCTGGTGAAGCTAAGTTGACGCCACGTAGCAGCACCCGGAGCAGTTCACACTAGCGACCTGCGTCTGGCGACGCTAAGTTGACGCCACGTAGCAGCACCCGGAGCAGTTCACACTAGCGACCTGCGTCTGGTGACGCTAAGTTGATACCACGGCACAGCACCCGGAGCAGTTCACACTAGCGACTAACGTCTATTTGGACGCAACTCTCGGTCTCAGTCGGTTTGAAGCCATGGCCGTGATAAGTACACTCCGGGACCAGAAAAAGAATATAACAACTTATCTTTGCTGTACACAAACCAACTTATAGGCCATATTTATTATATTTGTAGTAATAATATATAGGAATTTTGCCTAACGTCCGGGCTCTACTTATTATTTTATAAGTGAACAGTGGTTGTGACATTTTTCAAGTATTTTATAAATTGTTATTGTGAAAATAAATAGTAGGTAGTGATGTAGCTAGTTTTAAGGCACTTTTACTAAAATTTATATTTTGTCACAATTCATAAAAATTAGTAGAAAAAAAATAGAGATCGAACTTGCCAAGTTGCTTCAGCATTATGGCTTCCATTTCATCAGTATCTGGATAAAGCGTCTTGCATATCTCCAGCCATGCTGCTTGTTTTTTTAAAAAATTTCTGTCGTGGTATCCTTCAAGGGTCGACTTCCAAATGACAGGTCCATCCCGCACCTCATTGATAAAAAGTAATGTGTCTATTTCGTCCTTCATTCTGACTGTACACTGATTACAGCCACAATGACGCACGCAGTTCCTGTGCACACTCTATGTCTTCACAGGTAGGCCTATTCTACATTAGCGGTTAAAACGCTAACAACCGCACCTTTGAATGAAACCCTTGCTATCAAGTTAGAAAATAAGTTTTCTTCTAAACCAGCGTTTTGACCGTTACCTCTGGAGGCGGTAGAAACGCGAATCAAACTACACCAGGCGTTAACAGGCAGTTGTGCCTCAATCTCACATCACGTCTTTCAGCAGGAATAATAAATACTCTTCCTCAAGATACTATCACGTTTTTCAATAGCAGTTCATCAAATGAAACCAGATACATTCTATAGTACAAAACTTGGTAACCTGGCGGTCTAGGGGTAAGGTGTCAGACTTCTATGCTGGCGGCCGGGGTTCAATCCCCGGTCCCGGCATAGATTTATCTGATTACCAAACCCTTCCTTCACCTCTGACAAGACATCTTGTGAATGTGGGTAATGCCAGGCCTCCACCGTGGTTCGGATTCCACGTTAAACTGTAGGTCCTCCATTTCATCTCACAATCACCCTACCATTACACATTAGCGTAAGTGCGTA